>CAIGRO010161446.1:0-23745 GCA_903798355.1 Fraxinus baroniana | reverse complement strand
TACTTGTACACACAAAGTGTACACCTTGATTGATACCCCTATATGTCGAAAATTTGGTAGTTGATTGAAAAAAGTACTATCAAAATCAATGTACTAAAATCTGTCAACTTACATGAATGTAAATCAACATGTCAATCCTTATGTACATGTAGCATGACCTTTAATGAAAATAGACACGAGCGCATAAGAGAGCAAGACCCGGACCGGTTTGCTGCTCATGGATTTCTTGCATTCTTTCCAAACTAACTTTAACCACCTAGAACTGATTGAGGGTTTTCATTGTCCAAAATTCATCAATAAAACATACAAATATACACAAATAGTTGAAGGCAGATAATAGAACATATAAAGAGACGAAAAATACATTATACACTAACGGGTTGTTGCGATTTGCCTGGATAGTTCATCTGCTTAAAAGTGACGGGCTATACTTAGAAGTAGTTACGGGTATTTTTCGAACAAGATTGACCTTAAAGTTAGCTTTGGTACTAGGTTTCGTCCCTCCTAAGTGCCGATATAGTTACCCTTTGGTTCTTGTAATTGTAATGCTGCCTTTTCCACCTTCAGTTCGAATTTTAGTTTTCCCGACTACAGGCTTTCCAGAAATAGCAGATGTCGGATAAGAAACTGCATGATCTTCATTATTTTCCTCGGATTCTGATGGAGTATGTATCCTCTGGTTTATGTCTTTTAGAGTCACATCTCCATGCATGCCACACGGTTTAATGAACGCAAATGGATAGACGATAGAAGAGGCTGCTTTAGAAGGCGTCTGCATGTATGATTTTCGACCTGCTTAATTGAAAATAGTAAGGTTGAATAATGGCGCTTATTCATCATAATTAACAATAAGAAGGAAAAAGTAAAAACAAATACCTTTGAAAACAATGTTTTTACAGGGACGAATGGGAAGTTTTTGGACTGCATTAGCTTCATATTCAGGAGGGGCGTCAAAAAGCTCTGCAGAAGTACATTGTATATTTAACGGTGACAACATAGAAAAGGTCGAAAATCTTAAGGATGACAACAAAAGACTACTTTCGCATACCTGTGATATCAATCTGAACATCAGATGCCCCAGAAACACTACTACTGTACACAATAAGCTAATCAGGAAAATATTTTTAAGGAGTAAATTGAGGCAAGAAATTAAAACAAGACGTACATGTCCTTGGATTTATATTGCATCTCTGAATCAATAAAGCAATTGGCAAGCCATCCTTCAGATGACGGGTCTAAGCACTCATTATTGGAGGCGAATGTGCCTTCTACAGAAGTATGAACAATTATTAGTCGAAATCCTCTACATAACTATAGATCAGTCCCTATCAATATCCGAATAGAAAAATTTGCAAGAACAGTACCTGTAAATCCGCCAACCCACTGTGAAATTTCAGATGAAGCCACTTCAAGAGACTCTGGTGTTTCCTAATCATTGAAATTAAAAACACATTATCTATTAGTATTCAAGCTGATGCTGCAGAACTAACTTGTTTACGAGGTTCAACTCACTTTGATGAAGTATAAAGAGAACAAATTGATAAAGTCCATCAATTTTCCGCTCAATCTTGATTCACAGATCACAATTTGCTTCAAAAATCATTTCTTCACCAACAGGATAACTAATCTAGATATAAAATGTCACAACATAGATTTACAAATTAACTAGAAATGACTTCAAAATGCAAAATCCACAAAATCAGATATTTCAAATTTGGTTTCTTGTAAAGAAATGCGGAGATAAACACGTTAATAATGGGATAACACCGTTTCTAGAAGTAGTCGTGCCAGAATTGCATAATGCTAGACATGAGAATTTTCAATAGAAAAGAACAACCTTTGATCTTAAAAATGCCTCGTATTTACAAAGAGGTGCATCCAAAACTTCAGACTCAAACTGTAGCATTCGCCGCCTTTTCACTTGTGAAGAAGGTTCCCCGCATTTCTCCAACTCTTCGCCAGTAATTTCTGCAGTTTATGCAAAATGACGAGTAACTGTGTAAGCACATTTTGCCTAGTACACACCCTTCGTGTTTTTTGGGGTATGAAGCCATTTTGCAAGTTCATTTGTTCATGTAAGATGTTTGACATAAACATATAGTAAGACTCGATTTTGGTGTTGGGTTAACGCTTTAAGTCATTTTCAAGAGAAATTGTTAAGTTGCAAAAGTATATTCTTTTAGAAAAGATCAACAAATAAACAAAACAGAAGTGAAAAAAGATAGAGACTACATATGTTTATAACAACGTAATAGCCTACCAAAGCTAGTTACTTGATACGCCAAATCTCCACAGGCCTTAGCCGGGGTAGTTTCATCGTCAAACATGTAAGAGAGATCTTCGTTTTCGTTTATTCCATTCATTAGGCATTCAGGTATATCTGCCCAACATATTAAGACAAGTTCAAATCAGTAACCTCATCCAATTGTATAAATTGCAAAGGGCAGATCGAAAACCGCCATAAGACTCACCTAATCCAGTATTTTCTTCAAGAGAGTAAGCCTGACTTTGCCAATCCCACATACTGTAACGATTTCAGACAGAAATATTTCGATATGTTAACCTTAATGTGACTAAATATTCCGAAGTGACAAAAATGTTAGGTATGGTTAATTGCACACGACCCTATTAACAATGAAAAAAAAGTCTTAAGTTCTCGTGTAAGGCTACCTACCAAACACGCCGAGGTTGAAATTCAGAAAAACACTCAATATATGGAAAATATCCAAAATGCAAATCTTTGAACATGATAATAAAGAAAAGGCATCGGCAGAGAATTCGACACAAGAGAATGCAGATCCAGCAAACAAAAAAAAAAAACACACACACACACACAGTCACACACACAAACACAATCTCAAGAACAGAGTAACTCCAGATTAAGTACTAAAGCAGATAAATCCAGTAATTTAAAGCAGAAAAATTGGCAGGCTTATTTAGCAAAATTATTAAGATCACACGCAAGAAATAGAAGGACACAATTTATCTCTAATTTGTTCATCACATTGAAGCAGAATTGAACAAAACCAGTAAGCAAAACACAAAATTAAGCACAACTTATTTTACATAAGATCATTTCATCTCGTAATCCAACACTTTTTATTTTTTATTTTTTAAAAAAAAAAGACTTAATTCAGTCTGCATTTTCTAGAATTTACCCATCGACAAAAATCACAAAAAAAAAAAAGTAAGAAAAAAAAAAGGAAGAAGCAAAAACATCCCAAAAATCAAACTTAGAAACAAAGACGAGAACCAACTAAAATTCAAGAAACTGAAGTTACCTGTCATTGTTGTATTCCATTTTCACTGAGTTTTTCCTTTAATTTAACTGAACAAGAGCAAGAAAGAAAAGAAAATGACAGTAGTGCATAATCAATAATCAAAAATATCTATTATGATGGATTTATACAAGTATACATTCTAAATGAAAAATAATAAAAGGGCCAGTGGACACAACTACCCTATAATTATTCATCCATTATGCAAATAGTGTGGTAGTGACTGGACTTTCATGGGTTGACTGAATATAGGTTCCCGGTTATTAGATGTCGGATCTTTAAACCCGGATAAGATTGAACACAATTCTGCAATCAATATGATTTTAACTTTGGCTTTATTAATAATTTCAATTTGTTTGATGTTTTACATTCCACCTAATTAAACAATTTGTTAATGCATCTAATGTCCTACTAATCTAGATAGCTCGTTTCATACGATCTCGTTGTTTGACGCTAACTTTTTTTTGTTAATGTTGTGTGGTATTATACAAATCTGTAAAATACTTGACGTATAATCACATTCTGTTAAATCCTATTAGTCTTCTTTGGTTGATTGTCAATTATTAATCGAGTGCAATATTAGCTAAATTATAGAGTTACAGAAGTATTATTTTCATCTCCTTTTTTATGCATGTCACAGTGCAATTGTGTAAATTGTGTGTTTATCACGTGTTATGCATGAGACAAGTTCAGGGTCGTAAACATGTCCCGGTTATGTTTGTTCACAAGTTATCTATGGCATTTAGTCCGTGTGTGAACTTGATTTTTTAAGTAGTGATTTTTTTCAAGGATGTGTGGTTAAGAAATGTGGAGAATATGAAAAATGGCATTTTTTTAAAGAATATGTTGTTAAAAATTAAGTGTGGGAAAATGTGATTTCAAAAAATCAATGCCAATGCATACTTTGTTAGAAAATATTATATTGGTTAATTGGTCATACTTGTGCAAACATGATGCCCTTCCATGTCAATTTACTCAAAATATAATTGCCCACCAAATTTGATAATTATATTTTTGTACTTTATGACCTCAATTTAAGGTACAAACATTTTACTAGATTCCATGATCATGAGCGCTCTCAAAGTTTTTAACTGCGAAATTCGAGTTTGGTTATCTTTCTTTTTCTTTGCAAATCTATAATTGATCTGTAGTAATATTAAGTTATTCTATCACATCACCTTACCAAAATTGCCTTTTTAAGTTCATTTATATTACTAGTTTACACGTCCGACTAGGAAATATGAATACTCTTACTAGAGGTACATGTCATGTTTGACGCATCGTGCTGAACATGTTGGAAAAATTGGTTTTTGTTAGTCGGTTTGACCAACTTTTGACCAATTATTTTAGTGAGTCTCGTTAATTGGACAAAATATTTATTTAGATGAATGTGTTATACTCCATGAGTAGATTAATGTAGTATATTTATTTTCTCAAAACTAATTTAGTGTGAATAAGAAATTAAAATCAAAAGATGACCATTTGAAGTTGAAATAAATTGGAATAAAAAATTTGTGGAAAATTGGAAAAGTGTCAATCCCACGTAAGAAAGCTAAAAAAATATAAACCACTTTATATTGATCAAGTTTGAAACTTGGGCTTGGGCCCCAAAGTGTACCAATAGTCTTGAATGGGAGAAAACCTACATGCTAATAGGTTGGGCCAAATCTCACACGCACGCGCCGTCGTTGCCATCCTACCGATCGTCATGGGTCACGGGTCGTGGGCTTGGATTTAGGTCAAGCTGATATATATTTTTGGTAAAATAATATTTGATTTATATTTTATTATTATTTAAAATAATAATACATTAAATTTATATTATTATTCTAGAACATGGTTGACGGTTTGTATATGTTGAAAACACAACTTTTCGACTGTTGTGTCTTTTGGACATAACCTTTCAACTTCTATAAGTAGGCCCCTATACCCCCAGTTTCGTTCACTCCAAAATCGATTCTGATTTTATTCTTCTTCCGAAATTATTCCTTCGTCCCTGCATTATTGATATTTTTCGAGTCTGTATTGCAAAATATCAATAATATAGGGACGAAGGAATAATTTCGGAAGAAGAATAAAATCTTAATTGATTTTGGAGTGAATGAAACCGAGTGTATTCCATGTTGGTTTAAACATGTGCATGCAATTAGTATACATTGTGATAATCAGTCGGGTATCGGTAGAGTGATCCGCTTACAAAAGGTTTACCAAGAGATCAAGTATACTAGCTATCAAGGAGAATGAGTTTAAAGCCTACTACGCAAGAATTTTTATAATGGTAACCAAACATTGTTGATTGAAGATCCCAAAATCTTGGTTCAATGGGACAATTAAGTTATGAAGATTCAAAGAAGCACTTCAGAGTTAACTCCTACCCATTGTTACGATAAGAAAGTACTATATGCAGAAAGTTCTACGTTAAGTTATACTTTTAATGATTCTTATAACTAGGTCTATCTAAGTGGGGGTATGACAGATACTCTTAATAAGAGATCACCTATATAAGTGTGAAGAGTGGTCGCTTCTATGAGAATGGTTCAAAAGCACTTATGAAATTCAAGAGTTGTTCAGGGCCAAAATGAATACAATAGTGAGAACTCGGAATTGTTAGGAAGGTTATTGTGTCGATACTATTGTCTTGGTTTAAACCAACGGGTGACAGTTCAAGACACCGCGTTCAATGATTAGTCAAGTAAATCCGATAGTATTCTACTACGGAATGTTCAAACCCATAAGATACATATCCATATGCGATAACATTTCGCCTGATCTCTATAGGGTCTGCATAGTCTATTGCTTTAATTTTCATTCATGTGGGGGATTGTTGGAAAAAATTATTTTTTTTAGTTGGTTTGACCAACTTTTGACCAATTGTTTTAGTAGATCCCGTTAGTTGGACAAAATATTTCTTTGACTGAATGTGTTATACTCTATGAGTAGATTAATGTAGTGTATTTATTTTCTCAAAACCAATTTAGTGTGAAAGAGAAATTAATGTCAAAAGATGATCACTTGAAATTAAAATAAATTGGAATAAAAAATTGGTGAAAAATTGGAAAAGTGCCATCCCATATAGGAAAGCTAGAAGAATATAACTCATTTTATATTGCTTAAGTTTGAGACTTGGGTTTGGGCTCAGGGGTACCAATAGTATTTGAAGGGAAGATAACCTACATGCTAGTAGGTTGGGCCAAATCCCACACGAACGCACCACCGTCGTCCGTGTGGTTAAAAAATATTTTGACTATAGAAATCATTTTTTGAAGATCCAAATATCCTTTTATTGATTCGTTGATTCAACCACAATATTATTTGTTCATTATTCAACCCATATATTGATTTATTTAGTAGAGCTTTGTTGTTAGTCAAGAGTTTGTTCTTTGAAAACCAAAAACATATTTCAATACATCTTGCATTAGCCTACAAGATCAAAACACAAAAGATCTTTTGATCAAATATCAAATCACATAATCCACATGAGATAAATCGATACCAGGAATCAAGAGTTGTTGCAAAAGCATAAATTCAGGAGGACTAAGGTGAGATGTTGGAAGTCGGGATATGGCGTCGGAGCATGCAATCCAAGAGCGTTAATGTATAAATCAAGAGTCAAGATTTGTTTTGAAGGAGCGAACCTCTAATAGGATCAAATGAGACTGTAGGAATTGATATCAGAAGTTCTACAGGGTAGACGGATCTGGATTGTACTTTAAGTTTATTTCGATTTATAGTGGATTATTGACCGACAAAGTGCTTGAAATTTTTACCTGATTGAGATTTCTCCGTGATCAATTTAGTGTTCTTTATTACTTTCATTTCATATTACAAATTCTGATAATTCAATATATGATAAATTGACGTGATTGATTAATAATATAGAAATAATTAAAATGTGACTTGTTGCTTCTAATTGTATAATTTTGCACGTTGTGTCAAAATAGTCGGTAATTTAAAATTTACAAAAATGAATTTGAGAAAAAAAAAATATTTTAATTAGTGTCGGCTTAATTTTGTCATCAAGCTAATCAATAATTATTGAATCTAGAAAAATGTTTGTACCTTGATTAATTAAGGTCAAAAAAGTACAAAATATCATCACCACGGGCAATTATTTTTGCTTTTTGAGTAAATTGACGTTTATCCAACACCTTATTAATAAATTTTGCACAAGTATAACCAACTTATATAAGTACGTAGTGTCACATGTGTATTTTTCAAAAAATTACAAACTAAACGTTATAGACAAATAGAAAAATGCAATAGTGAGACAAGATTTGGTTGATTACACTAACTTCTTATGTTTGGGATACGATTGGACTATACCTTTAACAATTTTTTTATTTTTATTTTTTCCCAATTCCCATAATGTCATATTCTTGATTACACGCACAAGAAAAAGAAGAAAGGACATTGCTACACGTATATTAGGGGATACAAAATGGGTTACGTAATGTCATACGACACTCTATCATTTGCTGATTTAAAATATAATCAATTTTTTCATTCAAATTTTTCCTCCACATCATATATGTAACTTTTTATGTACAATTTTGATGTTCAAGTAGCAAAATTCATAAAATTATGCAACTAAACTGGCCATTTATGTCTTGGAGCGAATAACACACTTTCCAAACATTAGTTTATGTTGTACCAAATTTTCTTTTGTCTTTTGTAAATTGTAATCAAATCAAACCATTTTAAAAATTAGTGTTTGTGAAGATAGTCAACTTTGATATGTTTTATATTGAATAGAATATAGTCTCAACCAAAAAAGTCTTTAGGAGTGAAGACATTTTCAATTTACGGATCAGACCATCACTGAATTTGGTCATAAAATAAATTGAAGAACATCTTTGCTAGATCTTTACTTTTTGTGACTTTAAGAATAAGTATCTTATTTTACTTTGTTGTACAAATTGTTGTCTCCATTGATTTTCCCAAAAAACTTGACCAATCTCACAATTTGAATCATATTTTTATGCGTACTTTACTCCCCTATTAGTCAATAATTTCATTTTGACACTCTTACATCACGTTCGATAAATTATATTGAACACGCTAGACACGTTTGATAAAGAAAAAAAAAAGTTAAAAACACGTCCTTCATCCTATACGACGCTAAACAATATAGTGTCCTTAGAATTTATTAGTTGTTATGTTCAATACAGTATACCAGATCCATTCATCACGTATCACTCTTTAGAAGACTTGTGAAGTTTAATGCATACCATGATATGAATTATTTGTCATGTCGTTATATATACACATAATATTTATGTATTAGACTGTATCGAAGAACATATAACTTGTAATAAACAAGAACAAGGAAAACTCGAAACGAGATGGTATGTCACGTGCTTAGTCCTCGCATGGCGTCGACATTATGATATAACTCATGAAATTGCTCTTCCAGAGAATGAGAGGAGCTGAAAAAAGTACGTACTAATTATACATAAATGTTAAAAAATGCATTATACAGTGAAAGAAACTTGCTATATTTTAGAGGGATGCTGGAGATGGAAGACAAGGTGTCACGTGATAGAAGGGACCACGAGCCACTTTTACTAAAGGACCACACACATTGTTGGAACAAGATTTTGACAAAGTGAAAAAGTTAAAGAAAAAATCAAAAAAGTTGGTAGATTAGATCATTTTTATTTACAGTTCTTGATTTTCTATGTAGGCACTAAGTCTCATTTTACTTTGCTTGTCGATAAGGAAATGAATCAAAATCAAAAGGTCAATAGGATGACTATACATGTTTCAACTCAAACTTGTAATTTGTTTATAAAGGAACGATGGTAAAACGATTTTTATTGTTATAATATGTGTGAACAAAAGTTTCAGATGTTACCACTTAAATCATAAAGTGGATTAGTGACTGGCATATTAGACACTCACGTTTTCGTATAGACAAGTTAGGTCATCGTCAAAAAATGATTATTAGGTTCGAATTGAATAAAGTTTAAAAAACGAGTAGAATTGAAGATTTAATAAGGAAAAAATAAATAAATAACGACATTGTAACATAAACTAATTAGGTACCAATAATTACAAAGACATTGAGAATATGGTAGATCCAAGAATGTGCCTATGGCTAGAAGATGAGGTTAAGCTCACAAGAACAAGACAAAACCCCATGCTCATAGACGACTGACCCATACCGGGCAAACGAGGTTGAGTCGAGAAGATATAATACTCATTAGAGAATTATATGGACGCTGAGATAAATTTCGACTATGTTATGAGGTTAAAGTTGGCAAGCTAAATATGTATAGATGATTGGCACTCGCATTCGCACGACAAGCTTGACTTGGTTCAATATTGTATTGACATCATTGCAGTAATCGATACAAGAATCTACTAGTTTTCAAAATTATGAATTTGTACTCGACGGGTTTTATAACAACAATTTAATTGCATACCTACATTATTTTGTATTTATTTCTTATCACCAATTGTCACAATAAAATATCCAGCATTGACAAGGGGTGGTGTGACAATAAATTCTATTGAGCAAGAATCACGAGAGTTTTGTTCATGCATTGAAGAAATTTATTGGTTTTTATCGATATCTGGAACTAATGGACCCGGTTGGTCCCATCGAGTGGCTCCAACTCGCCAAAACATTTATCGTGAACCGTTTGATCTTGTAATGTCAATGTATGTACGAGGTATAAACTAAAAACTGTCCATTGGTTGACGAAAAACTAATATAAAAATTTCAAAATATTACGAACCCTTTGAAAAATAATTTATTAAAGAGAGTTAATTCAAGTAGCGAAGTTAAAATATTATTTTACGAAGGTAAATATAAAATTTTATTTTGTACTAAGGTTTAATTTACTTTACCAAACGAGCCAAAAAGAGTTAAAAGTTTTAGTTATATTCTTGCGCGTTCTTCAATTGTGATTTTCAGTTATTTGTTTAACTTGTTATGAATTTTTATTTAGGGTCCACTTATATTTTGTTATTGTTATGAAAAGTTAAAATAAATTAATGATTTTATTAAAAAAACAAAATAACTTGTTTTTTTTCGAGTGTTGTGTTATTAATACATGTCCTGCATTAGAAAGTGATGCATTCCTACTACTTTAAAATATGTATGTATGTATGTTTGCGTCCGTGCGTGCGTGGAAATTAGAAGAAAATCACGATCAGTATATAATTTAAATTGAGAAAATCTATATTGTATAATCAGAATGAT
The DNA here is from genome assembly GCA_903798355.1 of Fraxinus baroniana. NCBI lineage: Eukaryota > Viridiplantae > Streptophyta > Magnoliopsida > Lamiales > Oleaceae > Fraxinus > Fraxinus baroniana. The sequence goes on along the minus strand of CAIGRO010161446.1, from coordinate 13,260 downwards.
GAATTTACCTAGTTAGAGATGCTTGTACTAGAATGTTGGCTTCGATATAAAAACCTATGTAGATCACTTGAAGGTCCAACTTGACTTGGTCAAAGAAGAATTTTCATCGAAGAAGAATAGGTTACTACAAAAAGGTTGAGCGGATTGAGCCAAGATCCACTAATACAAGTCAACCCTAAAAAATGTTATCTGAAAACATCATCATAATATGATTGAAAATGTATTTCCTTAGGTGGCGACACTGTCCCTAGCCAACCAATCAAAGAAAAATCATGATGCTCTAAGGCGAAAGCCTACAACCTAGGTATCATGGGAATCTCGTTGCAACCAAATTCTTCAGCCAATCGAATTCATTTAAGATGGATGGTGGCATAGCCTAACATGATTAAAACGATGAGCTTATGCCCTATACAAAGGAGGAGAGGAGAGTAAACGGGGTCGAGCTAAAAAAAAAAAAAAAATCTTTCTAAACCTCTAATGTACGTTTTTAGCAAATTATGTTTTTATTTTGCCTAAATTCCAGCAAAATAAAAAAATTGTTCTTGCGTTCAAGTTTCTATAAGTTGATCAAAACGTGTCACGTCATTTTTTCCATTGATGGAAAAATTCACTCTATAAACAAATGTTGTATGGTGTATATGAAGACATATTTTCCATTAGCTAAATGATAATTATACAAATTAAGATAGATTATAGACTTGCCTAACAAAGAAACAAATAAAACACAATCAATCCAAATAATCTGTCCAAACTATGAAATACCTCAGAAAAAAGTTTGTGCAATGCCTCAAGAGCAGTCTAAACGGTGAAAAAAACAAGATGCTGAAGATCAATAGAAGTATCGTGATATTAAACGAAGTAGCAAACAACTACTCGATATTTTTGGGATCCTTCTTCCAACCTCATATATTTTTCGAATTGTATTATTATCAAAACTTAATTAGAGTTAATAAATAACAATATTGACATAATTTTTTCGTTATTCTTTCAGCCCTTATTTGATTCTTTTTTTTTTCCCCAAAATACATTTTTTTTCTCTTATTTTGAACGACACATTCTTAATAAAATAATACTATACGTAATTCAAAACTTTTTCTTATTTTTTAACTACACATTTTTTCTCAATCCACCGTTCCAAAATGTATTCTATACAAAAAATTGGATTCCAACAAGCTATCAATAGTTAAATGATATCCCTAGATCTCTTAATTTGAATAAGCAATCTCTCTTCTTTTCCATGTGCATCATTGGTATAATTATATTGTAAGAATTGTGTTTAGCTCTTTTTATTCAAGTAAATGATCTATAGATTCTATACATATATGTTATGAAAATATAATGCCAAAAAATATGAAATTATATATTATAGAGAATATACAAATTTGTTAAAAAAAAGGAAGAAAAAATTCACAATAAAGAGAGATTAATTAGTATTAAACGAGTACGATTATTTTCTTAAATGAAATTAACTTTTAATAATTCAAGATATATATCCCAAATAAAACTGAAAAAAGTCAAAAGAAAACCCCCAGCAAAATATAATAACCGAAATTTAAAAGGCGAAACTATATCTAGATATTCTTGGATCCGAAATGACTTTTGTCGACAGAATCAATTAGCATTTGCTAAGAATTAACAAGCCCATAAACATGATTAAGTAGAATTAATGGAGTAATAAAGATAATTCTTCGAAAGGAATTATGACTTTGATCTTTATTTTCCCTCTCATCCCGTCATCCGTGATTTGTAATATTATTATTTTCACTGAATCGAACAGCTGTGTGAGTTTTGGTGAGTGGTGGGGTCTGATATACTATTTCTTTTTGTCAGCACGAGAAGAAGATTCCATGGCTTTCTCTCACTATACTCTCTCACTACACACTTACTGGCTTTGTTTCCCGCTTATTTTCATTTACATCTAGCTTGACCCCATGTCTTGTTTTTTCCGTAGTTGAGAGGGAAAATAAAGTTTGTGTCTCTCCGTGCTTGTGCGAGGATTATTCAGATAACAGGTCCATGGGCAAGTGACAAACGGATACATACATATACGAAAACAAAAGAGAAATGAAGATGGGAGGAGACAGTTCCGTGAAGGAAAATAAAGAGAGTTGTGTTGAGATTGCAAGGGGGAAAGCAGTAGGGGTGATGGACACTCCAGAGAGGAGCAAGAATAGCCAAATCACAACCTCTGTCAACACATTCGAGGTACAATTTGGTTCCTTAAACCCAAAGTTTTCAACTTTATCTTTATCTTCTTCATTTTCATTTTGTGTTATGGGGTTTTTGTGGATTTTATTTTTGTCAATTGACCTTGGATTTGTTGGTGCTTGGATTTTAGTGGTGGGGTTTGAGAAATTTTAGCAAAAAAAATGTCTTTTGAACTCATTCTTACTTGATCTTGGATTTTGGGGGGTTGAGCTTCTTGAAATTGGTTTAACAAGTAGGATTTTGAGTGGTTCTATTAAAGATGTCTTTTTTGGGGTAATTTGATCTAAAATGGTGGTGCTTGGTCACTGGGGAAAAAATTGAGAAGTGGGTTTTCAGAATCTCTACCAAAAGCTTCCACTTATTTTTGGATCTTTTTCAATTTGATTTTTGGTTAATTGTTCTTTATGATTGCTGGGACGAATTTGGAATATGGAATTTGGTTAATTGTTGTTTAATTGCTCATTTTGGTGGCTGGAACAGATTTGTGATATGAGTTTTCCGCAATTTTGTGATTGTGTTTTTGAGGATTTTCTTCCTTTGACTTTTCAATTGCTATGCATTGCTACTGATAGAATTGCAGATCCTGCTCCTTCGACTGGTCTTGGAATTGTGGGTTTGTCAGTTGATCTTTGACTTTTTTTTTTGGATTTGTTGTGGACTCTTGCTTCCCAGAAATCTTTTTGAGAAAATGGATTCTGTATTCTTTCTGCATGTTTTCATAATTAGAAATTCTTGATTAATCTTTACTTCCAGGTTTTCTGGGCAAGGGTAAGTTTCTTTGGACAAGTTTTGAATAATTCGTTGAATTTGTTCTTCTTAATATCTTGTACTGCAGCCAATTTCACATCAATTATGCCAATTTTGCTTCCCTATAGGATTTGAGGAACTTGTTCTCCATAATATGCTTAACAATTGGGTTAGTTTATATACTTTTATGGGCTGGTTTACATTGGTCTTCAGGTACAAAGTTCTAATTAATGGTTTTTTTCAAAATTAGAAATTGTAGTTTGATGGCATTGTTTGGCTATTTGAGCAAGTGACTCATAATAGGGTTTATTTTATTTTTATTTATTTATTTATTCATTTTGTGTGTGTGTGTGTGTTTTATGTATCTGGACGCTATAATAGTTTTGTAGAATTGATTTTCTGTATCTGATATTGGAGCTTTTTCGAGCCAAACCCTTTTAAGGTTTTCAGATGATATTAGAATTAGAACTAGTCAGTTTCTCACTTGGGCACCAGCTGACGCGTGCGAAGAAATGGAACACATTTATCAATCTCTTTTAATTTCTTGAAACCTTTTAAATTCATAATGCACGTATTTGAATAACTTGTTTATTGCGCCATATTAACTCTTTATCTTTTGAAAGTGCTCATCAATGTGAAATTATGAGGGTATAACCTACCTGTATGGTAATTGTTGCTGCTGTATATTTGTTAACTCATCATTTTTCCGCTTTTCGGTTCTCTTCATAAATAAGATGGGTTTTACAGATTCATCCACCCCAAAATTCCTCTTTTGGCATTTAAGTTGTTGGTTTTCCTGGTAAATTCTTTTTTCTGTCTTATCGCTCTCAAATAATGACAGGTTTTCCCCTTCCATGCAGGACTCCCCTGTCTTTAATTTTCTCAACAATCTTTCCCCCATCAAGCCAGTTAAGTCCATACACATCAGTCAGACGATCAATCCTCTTAGTTTTTCATCACTTCCATCTGTTTTCACTTCCCCCCACCTTAGTTCATTGAAGGAATCTAGATTTCTGAGGAGGTAATGTAACTATTTATTGATGAGCCCCATAAATACAATTCATCAAGTATAAGCATACAATTTTTTGTCTCCTTTCAGGCATCAGCTTCCGGATCCATCAAAACCTGAATTTGCTTCTGAAGATGCTAATATAGTTGATAAAAGAAAGGAGATTATTCGTGCCAATAATGAATTAGATGAACATCAGGTAGATCTTGATCAACCAAATTCTGTTAGTCAAGTAGCTGGCGAGGCATCTTTTGAATGTTTGAAGCTTGTAGGTGAGTTCGAACAGAACTTTAAGTATGACTGCAGTAGTCCTGGCTCCAGCTTAACACCTAGCTGTGGCCTTAAAACCAAACACGTGGCTGAATATGCTTGCACTTCAACAGCCCTTATTCCGTTTGTACAAGAGGCATCCCTAAGGGGGTTATTTGGAAGTGAAGTGGATCTTGATGGGGTAAGCCAAATAGATCAATATAAAGAAGCCACAAGATGTGATTGGGAGAGTTTGATTTCTGATGATCCGGATCAATTAATTTTTGAATCACCAAATGGTGCTGAGTCTTACAAGAATTCAGTTGATCCTGGAAAAAGTTTATACTCGAGTATTAACAATGACATGCAGCATACATACTCTTTCTGTGAAGAGGATTCTGGTGAAAAAGCTGAAGAGGAAAACGAAACAGAGAATCTATGTGCTCAACGTGGAGAAGGAAATGAGTTGAAGGAAATATCTGAAATCCATGACACAATTTCTAGTTCTCAAAACCACATAGAATCTATGAGCATTCCTTTCAAGGAAGTAGATAATGAGGTTAGAATTGCGCTTCATTTCAGCATTTATTTGGTGGAAGATAGACAATACACTGTCACTTTTTTATAAATGAATGTAATTTTTGAAGAATTTCGCATGTGTATATACGTGAGATTTCTATGTGGTTTTGAGATGATTTACTATATTCTCTTTTACAGAGTAATTTTCATTCTGTCTTTGTAGCCTGTTTCTGGTTTGTACCGTGGTATGAGAAGACGCTGTCTGGTTTTTGAGATGATGGGATCTCGCAGAAAGCGTTTTGATGAGAATTCAGTTTCTGATTCTTCTGCATTTCTGCAATCCGATGGCAATTCTTCCACCAGCAACGAGAAACTACTCCCTACAAAGGCTGGAAATGGTTCTTCACATGTGTTACCAGGCATTGGTTTGCATTTAAATGCTTTAACAGCTCCGAAGGACTACAAATTTGTCAAGCATGAAGCTTTAGGTTGTGGAAGACTATTGATTGGACCAAGCCCAAATGCCAATTTTCAACCTCCGACCGCCAATCAAGAATTGTTAAACAATTCTTTGGCTGTTAACTCAGACAGAGAAATTGGTGCCGTTGAAAATGGTATTCTTGCGGAAGATGCCTGCCAGGCATCTGGAGATATGACCAATGAAGAGTTCAATCAGAGTAGTCCAAAGAAGAGGAGGCATGTCTTCTTTACGGTAGAATTAGTTTTCCTTTGAATTTAGCCTTTTTCGGATGTATAACATGATTTGAATTCTCAGACGAAGGTTGGAACAAGTGGGAGATGGTGAAGCCTGTAAACGATGTAACTGCAAGAAATCAAAATGCTTGAAACTGTAAGTTCTTGTATTCTGTCTTGCCATTGCACAAGTGTACACACTATGGGCATTATTCAATTAGTGATCTCTTGTGTGCTCCACGTCTTGTTATTTCCTTGTTTAGTCTTAAGAAGCCGGTATTATTATTTGGTGTTATAGTCATGTTCTGGGAATTGAAATGCTACATATCAAATTTTTGCTTGCCTACAGTGTTTAGTTCTGCTTATTAAACTTTTAAAGTAATGGCTTAAATGTGAAGTTCTTGAGATGCTTCTAAATTGATTGTTTGATCTTCACAATGACCCTCTCTCTCCCTCTTACTTTCGTTCTATTTTTTTTTTCCCCCTATAATCCATGAGTCTTTTTTGGCTGTCATCAACTTTGGTTAAGTTAACTGCCCTGCCTTGATATTTAATAAATATATAATAAAGCCCTAACCATTTTTCATTGTTCATGAATACCTAGCATCAGTGCAGGGTTCGCTGCATTATGCAGATGGAAGCCCATTTATATCTTTTAAAAACGCTTTTAATCAATTAAACTTCTTAATGCAGTTACTGTGAATGCTTTGCCGCCGGTGTCTACTGTGTGGAACCATGTGCATGTATAGATTGCTTCAACAAGCCTGTCCATGAGGACACTGTCCTTGCAACTCGCAAACAGATTGAATCCAGAAATCCTCTTGCTTTTGCTCCCAAAGTGATTAGGAGCTTGGATTATCTATCTGAAACCAGGGTTAGTTGATGAAGTCTGGATTTATGTTCTGCTCACCTTGTGCTTAAGTGCATTTAAATATTATGTTTACTTTTTTGTAGCAGGATGAGTCCAGCAAAACTCCTGCTTCAGCTAGGCATAAGAGAGGATGCAACTGCAAAAAATCGGGTTGCTTAAAGAAATATTGTGAATGCTATCAGGTTTCTTTTCATCTTTCCTCTTTTTCCAGGGTTTTCTTCAGTCCTTCAGCTAACAGAAAATCTTTCTATTGAAGGGTGGTGTTGGATGCTCCGTTAACTGCAGATGTGAAGGGTGTAAGAATGCATTCGGTCGAAAGGATGGTGAGTACGGTTTTAAGGTTTACTACGATTTATGAGTCTCGGTATTATGGTTTGAAGTTTTATTTTCCTTTCTGAGTCGGGCTCTTGTTTAACAGGTACAGAAGCTGAATTTGAAGAAGATGAAACAGACACGACCGAGAAGGGTGTGCAGAAATCCGCAATCCAGAATGATATGGAGCAGAATCTTGATTCTGTCCCTCCTGCAACACCTTTAAAACAAGCAAGGTAATATAGAAATAAATATTTTTGTTTCCCAAATTGCCAAGGTTGTTGATCTATATCGTTGGTCAATGAATGTTTTATTTTATTCTCCTGTTAGACAAACCGCCCAGCATCCATTCTCCTCAAAGAGCAAACTGCCTCAACCTACTTTTCCTTCTATTGGCTCCTCTTCTGGTTCATATGCCACCCATGGATTCAGGAAACCAAGCTTTTTCCAACCTCCAGCAAGGTTCGATAAGCATCTTGAAACTGTTCTTGAAGACGAAATGCCCGATTTTCTCCAAGCTCCATCTCCCATCAGTTGCATCAAGACATCGTCTCCCAACAGTAAGAGGGTCTCATCTCCTCACAGCATAGGGACATCTCCCAGCATGAGAAGCAGCCGTAAGTTGATACTTCAATCTATTCCATCTTTTCCTTCTCTTACTCCCAAGCATTGACAGTCTTCTCGCTGGAGAATCTTGAAGGAAGTTCTTTCGATGTTTACAGTAGTTATATAGGTTATGTTCTTTTATTTGTATGCTGGTCGAGCTTACTCTTCGACCTTGTATCGTCCATCATCCATGTTTCTGTAATAAACAATTATATTTATAAGCTGTCAAAAACACCATGTTTCATAAAGCCAATCTATGATTCACTACATACAAATGTCCAAGTTTTCTACATTAGAGTTATAAATTGATATATCTAAGTAATTGCAAATTTTACTGTGGCTAAATTTACATGGAGGTAAAAAGAAAGTAGTAGTTATTTTCTGCAATTATGCTACTTGTACAAAGGTAATAACAAAAGTGTGTTGACAAAATAATGTGGCAAGTAGGTCATTGATTTTAAAAATTGCTTTTTAAAGCATTGGTAGAAATGTTACCAACACGTATTTAGTGAGCAAAACGTCCCTACGCTTTAATTTTTGTATTTTCACAATTATTTCAACGTTTCATTGTGGAAAACATCATTTCGTCCATCTGCTATGAGTTACACCTTTAAATGCATACTTGGACTCACTTTTAATTTGAAACTCGAAGGGTAAAATGGTCAAGCCACTTCATTTGGCTCTTCTTCCGGCCATAAACAGGTTCTTAAAAAATAAAAATAAAAAGATTAATCAAACAAAACGAAGTAGTTTTACCTCTCAAGTTGTTGAATTTGAAATTCTGTGCCTTAGATCGTAATTTTGAAATGACAGCGTCTATATTATTTGAAGTCCATTGCTCATCCTCACCAAGGTGATGCATTTTCCATTATTCAGTTTTGACTTCTACACCTGCTCTCATCCGCCATTACTATCCATAGCAAATCAATATCAGAAATCCCAAATCTCAATCCCACAATTCTGCATTAAAACTGAAGCTGTCAATCATTTTTTCTTTGAAACTGACAAAGTGCAAAACGTCCCTACGTTATAATTTTTTTTTTTTGCACATAACATCCCAATGTTCAAATCGTATTTGCGTAAAACATCCCAACGTTTTAAATTTTAGTGTAAAATGTACCTACATTTGACACGTTTTGCACATAACGTCCCTACGTTTCAGATTTTTGTGAAAGTTGTCCCTGTCATATCTTGTAACCATTCATTTCTACCACATCAAGTCAAGACCCTAAACAACTATAGCGACTCAATCCACTAATCACTCACATCAATTCAAGATACTAATCAATATCAGTAACACAACATACTGATCAAACTATAAATTAAAGACAGCAACAGAATATACCGAACAAAAAAACTCAGAATTAGAGTTAAGAGAACCAAATTTGTAATCTAAAATAGGCAAAATGCAAACTTTCAGACACAACAGTTTAAGTTGTTATATTGTTGTGCATCTAGACACGTGAACGAAAGAAATTTACAATTCAACAACTACTTCGATGTACTAAAACTGCATTCAACAATTAACCACAAAAGATTGAATGATTGTCCCTAATTTGATGCTTATGCTGGTGGTCTTTCCCTTTGCAGCTTCTATTATTGTGGCCTGGTTCACCACATTTTCGACATGTCTGAGTCATCCCTGCACTAGATATGCTTGCTGAAGTTGTCTTCGATGAGCTTTCATTTTGCGAAGACTTTCTTAACTTCTTCGCCTGAATTGAAGACTCCAACTCATTTAGCTAATTTCCTTTGTTTTTTTTTTTGCCTTCCAAACTTTTTGGTGTACACAGGTGGTCTAAGAGGGTTGAGACATGCACTAGGCCATGAGTCCGAACTTGTGATAGGGAAAACTGAAGGCGTATATGTAATCTGATAAGACCCCTTTTGTAGATGACATCTACGTAATCAATGACACTAAAGCCTCTAGACACCACTAATGCAATCACATGGCAAAAAGGATTCCTGATAATTGTCAAGCACGACATGTACAAGTCCTTTCCCTGATGTCAACAACATGTAGTACAATGTCTGCATTATGTCGAACTTAGAACTTCTCATTCCTCGCATATTCAACCCAATCAAAACATGACAACTTACTGTTCTTATTGATAATCTTTGGATTCTAGGGCCTACTCCTAATGTCCATATATCAGCTGAATCCCTACGGGCTACAATTCTCTTCATCAAATACAACCTAATTTCTTCAAGCATGGTTATAATGGACTTCTCTCTTGCATTGACAATTGTGCTATTGAATGATTCACAAATTGTTTAGAAGGACGTCACACTAAGTCTACTATCTAAAGTCAGATTTGCTCCAATGGGATACTGGTTTTGGTTCAAGCCAACAATACGCAGCCGAGTCCAATTCCATCATCTTTTGTATGTGTTCAAGCCACTGTAGCGCAGTAGTGGCTCTGGCTGCTTCCCAAAGACAATGCTTCAGAGACAATCCCTTGTATGAGACGGTGAAGTTATTGTACAGATGTCTAACACATGTTCTATAGTCCGCATTCTCAAACAAATACTCAATTGCATTAATCAAACCTTTGTGCCTATCTGAAATGAATGTCTAGTACAGACCATTGTTTATATACAAATCATCATTCAACAACTCCAAAAACCACCTCCAATTATCTCCATTCCCAACCTTAACAACTGCGTACGCTAGTGGATACATATCGTTATTAACATCCACACCAAATGCGGATAACAATTGCCAACAATGCCGTGTCTTCAAAAAGCAACCAACTAGACCAATCATTCTTCTACAGCCCCTAATGAAACCCTTCTTCAAAGCTCCAAGGTAAATATACAACCGTCTGAATTCTCCAGCATAACCTTCAACTCCTCATACTAATCCGACAGTACATTGCAATGATCCACCACACCCCCCCTAATCTTTTCAAGTGCTTTCTCCTTTGTTCAATATGCTTGTTAATGCAAGAAATCACCTAAATCATCCATTTTAAACTTTTCCATGAATGTGCTCACCGACATATTTGGTTCAGACCTCCAATCAGATAAATATCTATCTGCTAAATAAGTGTAGCTCGCTCTGAAACTCTTATACACCATGGGGTAAGTATGTTATTCTACATATGTTTTGATCACCCAACTTGTCTTTTTATGCTCTTTGGTAGCATACAATACCCAGGAACACTCTTCCTTGTAGTTGGCTCTCAATCTCAAAGCATCATTCTTCCTGTATTTAATCTCCTTATAACTTCTAATTGAATGTGCAGTGATGGCAGCCTTTAACATTGACTTGGACTAAAATACTAACTGTAACCATCAGAAAAAGGAATCATATCAGACATCTATAAAGAATAAGTTAAAGTAAGGTAAAGAATGCATTGAAGTTACCTTTTCTGAACTTTGGACCATCCATATCAGTTTTCAAATTGAAAGCATGAGTTGAATCCCTTCTTCTTAAAGTTATCATCCTCATTTGTACTATTAATGCTTTGCAACTCGTTAGAGTCCTCATAGTCGGTATCTGAATCCCTACCATGATGCACATCTGACACACTGAATCCAAAATCAAAACTAATCATTTGATTCTCAATTTCAGCATTAGACACGGACTGATCCTCCATCTCGTAATCAGATTCCACCAAACCTTCAACCTCATTTCCCCTACTTTGTTTATTGTTTTGAACTTCAACCCCGACTTCATCATCTTCCATGCCTATATCACCCACATTTTGATCTTCTTCATAATGATATCGTAGGGTTTCCTTGTAATATGACCACAGTTCTACAGCATTCTCATGAAAAACTGATCTGACCAATCAATTTCAGACTTTCCAGAAGGTACGTAACAACTTTTAAATGTTTGTGGTTCATCACATTGCGCATCAACTTCTGAGATCAATGCATGCAATTGCAATGGGGCTACAACATATATCTACACTATTGGAGTTTTGTAGCAAAACTCCAACACTAAATCATTACCGACTGCATTTAAGAACAAATTACCTCTTGTAAATAATGAGGCATGACAAAAATCGAAGAAAAGCACGAATCCATGTTTGTATGTCAAATTGTTTGGCTTATCATAGAAGTGGCCTTCGTGATGCACTTCAACAATGAAGTAGTCTAAATTTGCACCTACGTGCAAAAGAATATGGAGATGAGAAAATGAACAGTGAAAGGTAGTATGAAATGTATAAATGCACACTAATCAAATCAAAGCAATATGAGACTATACGTCATATAATACTCAAAACCCAACCAAAACCATAGAGATTTCAACTCCCAACCAACATCATGTAATTTATGATGAAAACCTACAAACCCCCAAAAATTTCCCTCACAATGTTGAAATACTTTATTCATCCCATTTCAATAAAGTTCCAGTATTTAATTTCAAATAGCAACAAAATTAAAGAAGGGAAATAAGTGATCATGAATGGACAACTTTCATACCGTATGTGGGTGTGTCGTCGTTGGGATCTCCAATCAATGGAGGAAACAGTTTTCTTTGACACAAGCCTATGAAAAACAACAATAAATTCAATCAAATATAGCAAGGAAGCCTCAATCACTCAAAGCTTGAAATCTCGAACTGTCAAACAAGAAAATAATGGACCCACAACAAAAAAAATACCTTCGTCATGTTCGCCCTCCACTGCGTGCAAAGAGTATCCACTACGAATGGAAAAATCTTAGATGATAGGAGAATGGGGTGAAGGAATGGGTGCAAAAGGGACGTAAACAGTTGAGAAGTTGAAGAGGAACTGTGAGTGCTTGTATATGTTATGTTGAAGAAGAGCCAAATGAAGAGGCCTGACCATTTTACCCTTTGAGTTTCAAATTAAAAGTGAGTTCATGTTTACATTTAACGGTAAAACTCACAACAGATGGATGGAAGGGTATTTCTACAATGAAATGTTGAAATAAGGGTAAAATGCAAAAAAATTAAAAATATGGATGTTTTGCACATTAAATGTCAAACGTAAGGACGTTTAATGTTAATAAGCCAATTAATAATAAACAGTGGGCTATTCCTTAGAACGTCTTAGCGTGTTGAAAAATTATGACTTTTGTTGCTTGGGAATTTAGGTCCTCAGTGAAGTTGCTAGGGATGACAATTCGAATTGTTAAAATCGAAAATCACGATTAATCGAACCGAATGGGACGAAAAAAATCGAACCGATGGTGCAGTGGGGTAGTTATGATTTTGATTTTAATGACTCGGTTCGAGGTGGAACGGGTATGGTATTAAGCAACGGTGCCCCACCTCAAACCGATTACCCGTTAAAAAAAAATTAATTGGGCAATTGAGTTTTTCATTATTCTTTCCCAAAATTAATTGGGCAATTTTGACAATTGGGCTTTCCCAAAAATCTGGTCCAATTAGCATTACTAGTAAACATTTAACTCAGTAACCTAACTCTAACNCTCGTCCACTCAACCAATGAACCAAATCAGATCTATCGGCGTTCTGCTGCCTGTACTTCAGCTTCAATTTGTAGTAATCAGCAACGAAGTCTACCATCTAGTGAGCACACTCCCTGAATTGTTCTGCATCCATTGGCTTCAAACCATCTTCCTTGTACAGTTCAACAAAACCCAGATACATAGAAATAGGCTTCACCCGAAGACTTTAAAAGCTTTAATGTATGCTCGGGGTTGGCTTTGGACTGATATTCATTGTATGATTTATTGTTTTATATTTGTTATTCATACACTTTCTTTTATAGCTAATTTTTTTTCTCTATTGTGTGTAGAAAATTCTGCTCCTATATCATACTTCGGAGCTTGTGCAAGGTTTAGTGAGGAGGATATTGACGAAGAGGTACATTTTTTGTTTAAATCTTCAGTTAAGACCATTCTTGATTATGTAGTATGGTTGTATTATTACTCTAAATACATTTCTTATTTACAATATATGAATCAACTTTGAGTCTTGACTCTTGACCTATGCTAGTAAGAATCTTAACTTATATTGATAATATTATTTGTTAAATTCGAATTTTGTATTTGGAAGCTGGGATATTGTTTGCCAAATTAGCTTAGTATTGTGTTTTTGTTTTTA
>CAIGRO010161439.1:0-16855 GCA_903798355.1 Fraxinus baroniana | reverse complement strand
GCTCTCTCCACGTGCGCGCGCAGTGTGGTGCAAATCTTAGACCGAAATAGGCTTCGAACTTTGAACTTTTGTGCGAGCGCGACCTGCGTACATGAATGTCGGACCGAAAGGAGCAAAATTGGCCCCTTACGAGTGTTCACATTTTACTACATTTTTTTTTATTTTCAACAGACTTTTGGTTTTCCAAAACTGCTGAAACTCCAAAAACTCCCGTTATAATTATTATGAAATGAATGGGCAGCCAGTCTTTATACGTATCTCGTTTTTCCACAGTTTAATACATGAAAAAATCATCTGTGATTTCATCTGCATACAGTCTCTGTTTTTCTGTATTTCCCATTTCTGTTCGAATCTGTGGTGATATTTTTCAGACACTTATTCAATTCGTCGGAGTAGAGTTTGTTGTGCTAGGATTTTACTGGTTTCTCCATTGTATCCTGAGAAGCAGACACTCGTATTATACCTCAAGCACGTATGGTGAGAGAGCGAATCTATTTTAAGGAAACTGTTTTGACACATGTCTCGGGTTAAAAGTCTTTTACAGTTTTAATAACTTCTTGTTGCTCAGTTTTGCATATTAATATTCTGCAATTATCTTTGAATAGTTTACTGCAATTACTTATTATAAAATTTAATATGTTCTAATGTGCAAATACGGTGTATGAGTCTATTGTATATACAGTATCCAAACTGCAAATATGGTATCCAATTTGCATATACGGTATCCAGCGTGTAAATCCGGTATTCGATATTGAAACAATTATCCTACATGAAAACTGAACCTGTATTGGACTAATATCCATGCTTTTCGGTGTAAAAGCTCACTTGATACATTCTATGAGATTGGCCACCTTTTGTTCGAATCTGCAACAAGGGTTAACACAGATTAACGTTTAACTGAAACAAGGAAATGCTAGCCTCCATAGTAAAAGTGACTCTTTTCATTCAGGAAATCTCTTTGACATTCTATCAAGCATTGGATTCAGAATGAAATTGATCTTGAATTGCGCCTTCGAGGGGTGCCAAATGTACAAAATGACAATCCCTAAGATGAAGCCAACCAAAGTTAATAGAAATTACTAAACCCTTGGCGAGTCATGAATATGCTCGATCATCCTGAAATTTAATACTGGTAATTTGGAATAAAAATTTGGTTAACTTGTTCTTTCATACATTTCCTACTAAAACCTTTTAAGGCAAAAATGTCAAAAAGAAAATGGTTAATAACAAAATAATAGCATGCTCCCTCCATCCCATTTATATAAGCTGATTTTGTTTTTTACACAGATTAAGAAATTTATTTAATGTTATTGAAAAAACAATTTTTCTAGCTTACCTTTATTTAATTATCAACAACTAGTAATAAATAAAGTGGGAGATAAGACAGGAAAAAGGAAACAACGAAAGGACGAGCAGTCACAAGAATGGGAGAATAATATTATCGATCATTATCATTAATTACTTCGAAAACTTGAAAACATTCACCAAGATTGAAAATTTCAGATTCCCAAGGAGTGATTGTCATGGAGCAGGAGTGGGCTGTGTGTTCTTCATGTTGGTCGTTATTTTGCTGAAAAACGGGTATTGCTTTCCTTTTTCTATGCAAAATTGAAAATTCTCCCTTACTCATTGTTGTTTTACTAAACAAGTTTCATGTTTCATAGATTTACAGTCCCGCTATTAAATAGCCAATTACAATGGTAGCACGTGCATTGCACGTGCGTCGAACTAGTAATAAATAAAGTGGGAGATGTGTTTTTGTTTAAGAAGTGGGAAATGTGTATATGTATTTGGATAATTCCAAGAACGTAAATGAAAATCCGTACAATTTCAAGATTAAGTTGGAGGAATTGGTTATAACTAGGCAAATTAAATAAGGGTATATTAGTAAACGAACAAACAAATATTTTCTCAATAAAGAAATGGAACTATATAAATGGGACAAGAAAATAAAGTCAAGCTATATAAATGGGACGGATGGAGTAATTAACATGATGATTGGTAGCAGTCCATTTACTTCATCAGTATTTTAAATTTTAAAAATTTAATAATCTGTGAAACCCAGTAACATATTCTGAAAATTTTAAAATCTCGTTATGTCAATCTTACCTACCCTAGCATACCACATTTTCAGTAAGCAACACAATGTCATTCTCACATAGTATATAGCCAAATTTGATGATATATCAAGTGCAATACTGTCTTTAACACCTGTAGTCTTCATTGCATAAAAGCTGTTGTCAAAACCCGACCAGCCTTTTGGAAATAAAGGATCCGGGCAACTCCAATTTCCTGAAAAGTTTCTATAGTGGCAACTATTTCTGAACCTTCTTTCCTTGTGGATATGTTTTGTGTAGCTTTTCATTGAGTAGAACGAGTAACAAAGAGAACTTTGCTCGTGTTTTCTTGCTCCTCTTGGATGTTAAATCCATTTGCTCAATGCTAAAGAACAATAATTTTACTTTTGACATTGCTTTACATAATACCAAGTAATTTTGTCGACCTTTATAATTGTCACTTTTTATGAAGTTTCCTCTAATCATTTTTCTTCAACATTAGTACTGCTGTGTTGTACCTCGATTCATTCTATTTTTTTGGATCTGGATGTGTACATTATGTTACAATTACTGATTCAAGCCTCTATAGCGAACCAGCAGTTTACTCCTCAAATCTTATCCGTTTTATCAGCATCTGAAGGTAAGTTAAAATTTAGAATTTGACTGAATATGGACTTTCGAAGTGAGCTAATGCTATGAGCATAAACTTCTAGTTCTAATATGAAGTTTTTCCCACAAAATAAGGCATGTCCCAATTGACTTTTGTACACCGTTGATTGTAATTGCATGACTTGATTTAACAAGACTTGGCTTCCCCTAATCTAAGCGATCTATTTTGTCTCAATGCAAGCTTCCGGCATTGTGTTTTCACGGAGATCTTGATCAAATCCTCGTATAGTAGTCTATCTTCAAACTAGAATGAAAATTTATTTGTTCCGCTTTTCAAAAGGTTCGCAACTGGAAGCAATGGAAGAAGGTAGTTAATGATTTAGAATCCAACGAGAAATAAGTTAATAATACATACAATGCGTAAAGTGAAAGTTACTTATTCTAAGCACGCTAAAACCCGTTTACTTTGATTTAGCTAAAAATCATTTTTTAAATAGATTTAATAAAAGGAAATGAAACGTGTGATTAAAAAATTGATAAAAAATACGCATACGATGAAATGTATAATTGAAAATGATTTAGAAAAATCTACATTTGATATTGAATACTTTCATCATATCGCTACACAAATTTCTTCCACACGAGAGAATGTCAACCTCACGATGTGCAATGTAGCTTAATTGTTTTGAATATATTTTTTTAAAAATTTATTAACGTTTGACGAGACTGAGGCGAAGGAGTTAATTGGTCACGGTTTACTCACTAAACTTTAAAGTACTTCACAATGCTTACTGAACTTTGTCCGTTTATACTCCATCTATTAGCTTCAAAAATTTGTTTTCTTATTCGCTGATGTGGCTAATGAAAATTTAACGTGGCAAGTTACGACCGTTAAAAAAAATTACAATTCAATCAAATCATTGTTTCGTTACTCATTCAACTTACACTTGTCATCGAACTTCAAAATGTTTTTCAATCATCACTCATTTTTTAGATGTTGCACTCCATTTATCATCTATCATATTTCTTTACTTTCATTGCTAATGTTCGCACAAAAATTCCATGTATTAAGTTACAATCGGTAAGAGCAATACAACTCAACAAAACTATCAACTCACCCAAACCATCATATGTGACACATGATTTCCAGAGTCTTGTGAATTTCTTTAAAACCCAATAAAACATCCCTAATGAATTTTTTAGAAATATCATTTATTTAATTCAAATATTTACTATGTTTGATAGATATTAATTTGAAAAAATATATTTTGGAATAGTAGATTGACGAAGAATGTGTGGTTAAAAAAACAGGAAAAGTTATTGATGCAATAAAAAATATTATTTTGTTAAAAAATGTATGGTTGAAAATTAGCTGGACAAAAAGGTTTCAATTTGAGCTGAAAATTTGAAACATAACTGCACAGTGTAGACTACTTTTCCGAGTTTCTCTGTGATTCCTAGCAGCAATAGCAGTAGTTCCCAAGTGATACATGGCGTCAGGGGTCGGAGACAATGGCGGCGCGGTGGTGGACTGGCACCAGAGGCCACCCAACCCCAAGAACCCTATTGTATTCTTCGACATCACTATCGGCAACATCCCCGCCGGCCGAATCAAAATGGAGCTCTTCGCCGATATTGCACCTAAAACCGCCGAAAATTTCAGGTAATACCCGCATCTCCAGTATCTCTATTTTTACATATTTTAACACTCAAGTTCCCGGTTTCAGATCCAAATTTTTGCCAAATAATGGATTTCTAGCTTTTGAATTTAGAGTTTTGTAACACTTTAGCATGTTGGTGTCTGACTTTTTAGAACGGCTCCAATTTCTGGTATTCGAATGTGAAAGATAATTTTCTGTATTGGCAACAATCATGCCAAAAAACACAATGAAAATAGGAATCAACATAGTCTACTACACACACACACACACACATGTGAATTCTAATACTTATTCTCAAGAAATATGAACACTTACGAAGCAAATCAATTGGGGAGGATTGCTGGAGCGGGAAGAAGGTGGTGCTGGTGGGGATGTTGGGAGGGGAGGGGGTTGTGGAGGCGATATTTCCAGTCTAGTACCTTGACAAAAGATTGTTTGGGAAATTCCCCCAAAGAGATCTTATATTCTTCCTTTTGTTTTCTTTCTTGGAAAGTTTTCATGTTTTATGTTGTGATCCTTTTACTCGTATATGATTGTTTGCTCAACGTTTTCTAAATACTTTCTCAGCTATATTGTGCATTTCTCTTTTCCCCGTAGGTGTAGGTGGTGTATGGTATGACCTCATTCTTTCTTTCCCTTTTCTTTTGGCAGGCAGTTCTGCACAGGCGAATATAGGTACGTCATCTTAATGTCAAGTCCTGATTTCAATTTCTATTATTAAATTAAATTGTTTATATATTTCAGTACTTTAAACTGGTTGTCTCTGAGTAGGATGAATTATTTTGGATCAATTTAAATAATCTTCATGTAAGGAAGATATTGTTACTCTTTCAAAAACTGGGATCTAGAAACTAAGCTTGATATGCCAATCTAAGTACTGCACTGATTCTTAGCTACTGAATTAAGATGTGAAACAGCTTTGAGAAAAGCAAAGCAGACATAAAAGAGTATCAAATTAAAAGTCCGTTAATCCATCTGTCATGCACTTGGCTCCTGGTCGCTAGACCTCATTTTTAAAGTAGAGGCCTGAAACTTATCTTTCAAATAATATTTAGAATATTTGTAGTGTAATACTTTTATATATTTGTTTACTTAGAAAGAACTCATATGGGGTTAGAAGCCATAATTCAAATCTACTTGGATGGTTATGTTCCGCTATTTGAGATTGGACTTATGTAATGTATTTACCCACAACTATGTTATGCTTTCTGTCATATTGCACGGAGTCGAACAATATATTCTATTTTGCTATTTTAGACATTAATTTGGGTCCTCTTGTATCACCAATGTCTTTGTATACATCTATTCATCATATTGTCTCTCTTTTAATTATTTTTAATCCATTGGACACTCTTTCTTTTAACTCCGAAACAATTTGTAAAATCTCCTCTCCGTGGAGTGAATCTGTGTAAATTTAACAATTATTTGACAAATGTTATAAAAAGCTCCCTGGATGTTTTCCATATTAGAACTTAACGAATTTAAAGAAGTTACATACTGTTTGATGCTATCTTTTACGTTTTGATGAAGTTTTTGCAGAGACTGAATATTCGATGAGCTGCTATTACAATAATCTAAAATTTGTGAAAGCTCGATGCTTCAATTGAACAAGATTTTCATGTGGTAACTTCCTGGATGAGATGTTTGGGAGTAGGTTCTAAGCATGAATGTAGTGACTGATTCTTTATTATTCCATTGTCTTCTGTCTTGCATACTTTGATGCTATTACTACATTGTTTTCTGTCTGTTGTCATTTTTTCTCCTGTCGCTGCTTGTGTAGTTGCTCTTACTAATCTATAAGCATATTTAGATTTTAACATCATCCATATTTTGTGAAAAAATTGAGTTTAATCTATTCATGTTTCTTATCTTCTAGATGTCTTTATTTGCTTATCTTCTTTAACAACTTTAGTCTGGATTAGCAGGAAAGGAGGATTACCTGTTGGTTACAAGGGAAGCCAGTTCCACCGAGTGATTAAAGACTTTATGATACAAGCTGGTGATTTTTTGAAGGTCTCTCACTTTCTCTGTCTGTGCGTGTGTTTGTAAAGCAAACTAGGAGATCCTATGTATAAGTCACATTTGTTTCAATATGACTCAAAAGGATTAAAAGTTCTTTCTGATCATTGTATGTTATATCCTATTATTCCTATTAGATAAATACCGCCTAATATTGTGAACTTCAGTTATTGAGTAAAACCACTATTAGGGTCTCACATTGTAAAATATTTATTTATTGCAACTGTAGCTATGTCAATCAACTTCATTATGTAGTCAACGTAGTCATCTGATGGTTAGTCTTGCTGTGCAGGGTGATGGTAGTGGATGTGTATCCGTTTATGGAAGTAAGTTCGATGATGAAAATTTTACTGCAAAGCACACTGGTCCTGGCCTACTATCAATGGTATGTCATTTTGTTCTTAATTCTGTTGTGCTGTATGCCTTCTCAGTTTTTGTAACAATTCCGAGATTACTTTATGTGAACATTTGATTATATGACTTGCTGTATAATTTTGTAATTGTGCTCTTCAAAATTCACGCATTCTCTATAATTTTACTTATAACATTAGAGATTCTTTTGATGCTATATCACATGTGAAAATAGTATTACTGAAACAATTTGTGATATTCAAGCCTATCTTGTCGAATTTTGCATGTTGAAACCCTTGTATCCCATTGCTGCTATATTGCTTTGGAGTTGAAATTTTTTTTTACCATGTGTAGGAAAGGACACATTGGACTTATTTTATCCGCTGGAAAGTAAAACGTCTAGCAGAATCCTCTTATATGAATATTGATCAGGATTTTTGAGAGAGAATGCACTAATTGGGCTCGATTACCTTCCGTAAACAAATAATATTTTTCAACTTATGTGACTTTGATTGTCAAAGCAACTCTTTTTACTATCCAAGCGGAAGTAATTCAATTTTTGGATGAAAGTGTGTGAGATCCAACGTTGAAAAGATGTGGGATATTAGTTCCGCATAGAAGTGGCGTTTTAATACTTGTGCGCAATGACTGGATATAACTTTTGAGCAGTGGCTTTAGTCCAACTACTGATGCGCTTGTGGGCTTGATTAACAAACTGGGTGTCCTCTGGCTCTGGATATACATTCTGGTATGAGAGCAAGTCACAACCTGGAACCTGTGGAACTAAATGCTATGTGGCACAAAGTAGGTGCCACCTTTAGAATCCCGCATGCCTGGTCTTGGTGTGTCTTTTTTACCCTGAGGACACTTAACAGGGAAAGAATGTTGTGATCCCACAGCAGAAAGCTACGGCATTTCGTTCCACATAGGTGGGTTCCTTAGGACTTGTGTGCAGTGAGGTAGATATCTTTTTGAGTGGCTTTAGACCAATTAGTATTACATTTGTAGGCCCAATGGCTCAGGCCACAACCTAGATCCCTAAGCACCCCCAGCAACGTGACGTAGTATCTCCAACAGTTTATCGTACTAATTAGCTAGATGCATGTTCTTCTGTGTTTGCCGATGACCAAATCATCAAAAAATTCTGTGTATGATATGGCATCTAAGATGTTATAAAGATCTTGTTTTTTATTCTAACAAGGGTATCTAATTGTTTTGGCAGGCAAACAGTGGACCAAATTCTAATGGGTGTCAGGTAACATATGAAGTTTTTTTCTTGTTTACTATACATCAATTCAAGTGTGTTGGCTTTTCTGCACAAGAAATTCAACAATGCCATTTCCTTGACCCATGATAGTAAATGTAGGTAGATAAAGTCATTGATAAAGGAAACAAAATAAGAATAAATTTTGCCATTTAGCTCCGCATATATGTTTTGCAGAGATGTTCATGTCACTGCCACATCGTCTATTTTTGAGTCTTAGACTTGAATCAATGTAGATTTAACAAATTTTGTTTTTATATGACTGTGTCAGTGTCTCCCTCCAATGATAATCATATCTTACGACTTCGTCAATTGCTTCAAAGATTGCATTTTTATATATTGCAGTTCTTCATGACCTGTGCGAAGTGCGACTGGCTTGACAATAAGCATGTTGTTTTCGGGGTATGTATCTAGTGCTTTGTGGATTAAATCTATTAAAACTGTCAACTAAGTCTTTTACTTGAATAATAAATTGCTTAATACGTCTTCAAGATTGATTGATTGTTGGTACATCGTTAAGAACTCATGATACCACATTCTCATCGGAAGACTCGAACTTACTTTTTACCCGTCTTCGAAGTAGAATTTAAGTGAATATGATTATATTCTATTGCTACATAAGGTTTAAATCGACGAGCATATGCGGGTTCGTTGTGACTTATCGATTGTTTTAATTATCTCGTGATTAACAAGTTATTGCCAATTTTTTTGTGTTAAAACGTTTATTTTCAACTTGGCAGTGAAATGTGTTGTTTTCTGAAATATTCAAGTTGTGTGCAGCGTGTGCTTGGAGATGGTCTTTTGGTTGTAAGGAAGATTGAGAATGTGGCGACGGGACCCAACAACCGGCCTAAATTGGCTTGTGTTATTGCTGAATGTGGAGAGATGTAAATTTGCTTTAGATGTTCAAAATCGAGTACGTACATTAAGATTGCGTGGATATTAAAAAATTTGACTAATATTTTCATATTTTATTTGATAGAACTTGAATTAAAGATCTTTCAATCTTCGTTATCTTGTGCTTATATAAATAAAGCTAGACAAAAATAATATCAGAAAACTAACATTTTAAAAATGCACAATAAAAAAATGATGTTTGAATAATGGATGTTACAAACATTAAAAAATATGCAGATTACATCCAAACATTTTAATTGTAGGAGCAGAGGTTTTGTAATCATGCTGCAAATTTTTTAGAACTTACTCCGATACAACTTTTATTTTTTAATTAAGCAAAGGTTAAATGGATCAACAAATTTTTGGATATAAACCATCCAAAGGTCCTTTCACCGCACGATTTTGAAAGGTTTGGAACCTCCATTGCTATGAAATCTACACATTTTGAAAGGTTTGGATCTCCACTGCAATTACCCTTTTGAATAGATCAAATTTGAAGAAACAAATTAATTATACTTACAAACGGAAAAGAATAACAAATAACACTGGCAATCACCATGAGCACAGGAAGGATAAAATCTGCAACTCGTACATCCAAAATACAATGACATTACAAAAAGAGTGTTGTTAAGATCACACTAAGCTGTAGATTTGGGGATCTTATATTGTTTCTTGAGGAACTGAGAAGCCTCCGAATCATTCCTATGACACAATACTCGTATGAGGGTCGGTGTATCTGCCCCCAGCTTACTCCGACCACCACCCTGCATTTCCATTTCACCACCAGATTTCAAGTCCTCGATCAATTCCCGAGTCTGCAGTTCATCCAGAATGGGAAAAATGCTTGTCACCCAAATAATATTCACAATGAGTAGAAAAAATAAGCCACACCCACGTATTACTTTCTTCAACTAACCTCGTAGCTGTGCAGCTTTATCACCTGTCGAACACGTGATACTTGATTCTCCACTACTCCACGAGGAAGTCCATCGCCTCCAGAAATGAAGAATTCCTATACACGTACACGTACACATGAATACAAGATAAATGTCAATATCATTTAAGAACTACGAGATCATTATAAAAAGAGTAATACTATTCATAATTGGCCATTGCAGTAATCATCCTATGTGTCAAGTCATTATCTTTTTTATTTAAGGCAACAAAATTACTGGAAATTAATGCATCAAATAACAAGCTGCCGCATAAGATGTCACGTAGGGCGACTACTATAGTCGCCAACTACAAGTAGCATTATTCTTAAGAAAATATCACCTAATTCTTCTCAAAGTTCTGATGCAATAAATGACACGTGTAACCAAGCAACACACAAGCAAATGAATATTGCCAACGTTATGTTGTATCTACCTTCAACGTTTCCAAATCTTCTTCTAGTAGCTTAGCATCGGCTGGGATGAATACGCGTGAAGGACCTCCATCTAATATAACACGGAGTAAGCCGTCCTGGAAGACAGAATATGATGTCAAATGAACCCTTTCACTTTTCGAACAACTCAAACAAGTAGAGAACACAAACCAGAGATGCTTGAAGGAGCCCTGTGACTACACGATCTCGGAGTGGCTCCACGATGATATCACATAATTGATTAAGCACCTGCAGGCATTTGTACAATTATTACAGCTAACGTATATATACACAAATGGCATGTTTGGCAAAGCTTAAATTATAATTTAAGATGATCAAAATATACTCTTTATCCACACATTCCATAGGTCCTACAGCTTATAAGAACTCCCAAACATGCTTAAAATATAGCTTAGAACAGAGATTAGGAAAAAGAAAACAGCAAAAGACGAAACTCAGGACCAAGAAAAACCATACCGTATCAAGAGGATCAATCAGAGACTCCAACCTCGACTGAGCAACACTGGGTTTATATAGATTATCTATAAACGGCTCTCTCAGATCCCAGAAAATTGTTTTAGTTCCTAAAAAGTGAAGACAGAACTCTTAAGTGTATAAACATACCAATTAGAAACTCAAAAAGAAATCCACATGCATTGCTCACCAGTAAATTCACAAATTTGATCAATAGCAGCATTGATATCTTTTCTGCTTCCATCAAATGTGTCCTTTGTGGAACTTCTCAAGTTTTCTTCCACGGGTTTCTCTGCATACAAATACAAATAGCATTAACCATAGAGGTATATTATTAAAAGGAAATAACAATTCTGTTGCTATATTTTAAAAATCAGTACCCATAGAAACTGTTGTGTAAACGGAATTCACAAAGGTAATGAAGATTCTTACAAACAAGAATTACTTATACAGGGACAGTTTTTAAAATGAATTATTGATAGTGATGAACAAAACTTAACTAATAATTTAAAGGGAATTAACACTGTTCATTTCGATTTTATAGGACAACAATGTAGTACTTACTTAGCGACTGATCATGGTTCCTTTTTCTTGTCCACCGCGACCAAATGCTATCTTCCAGTCTATTCAGTTGGCTAATTCCATACTAAGCTTGACCAAAAAGTTGCACGTTAGATATGACGACAACACGTGATCATAAGCATAAAATAATAAAACTAAAACCCTTGAAAGAATGAAATGAGTGCAAAAAAAGAAACAGTAGGGATGCAAGTTCAAAGAATGTCATCGCAAAACACACTAATTATTTTTAAGTGACACTGGAATATTTTCCCAAAGGTCAATATCCAGGATATTAGCTCCACTGCATACCTCAAGAGACATCAAGAGGCGCTTTTGCAAGTCCAAAAATATGCTGGAGACATCTGCCCAGTATCAAGCATTATGTCTTAAATCTTTTCCACTGGAAGATCCATTTAAAATGAAATATGTGCTTCCCAGTAAGATTTTAAGCACATCCAGTCAAAGTATCAACTAATTCTTTTGTCCAGAACTAGAAGAAACATTAGTTTCATCAGTCTACGTGGATAGTGCAAATTAAGGTTACAAACTTACTCGAATTCCTAAATTTAGTAAGGCTCTATTGGGAACTTTACAAATAGGATCAGACTACATTTAGGGATATTATGTTTCAACATCTTTTCCTCCTAAACCCGATTTGTCATTGTCGAATCACAAACTAGTTTAAATTTCAAAACAAGTTTTAGCATACTTTCTTGCTCACTTAAGAAGAAAACCCATATACCTGAGCATCTTGTGTGATGTTGAAAATATACATACCATGCCTTCTAAATCAAGGGAAAAATCTTACCTGTATCATTCTAAATTTAGGACAGGATTGGATCCTATTAAATCATTTACTAGATGATCGGACAAGTTGGCGTACACTAGTTCCTACTGCATCTAAAATAAGTGTTACAAAACACTACCAAGTCACAGAGCAATGCCCCTTTTCCCATCCACACCATCCCCAAGAAAATGCATAAATAAGAAAAAATCAGACATTAAATTTTGGTTTCTTGGATCTTTTCTCATTTCATGTGCGCGCATGCATGTCTTGGGTGGGGTAAATGGGAAGAGCTAACCACAGATCCTAATAACAAAGGTAGAATAAGTAAATTGACAGAAAGGTGAAAATACAGTGTTTTGTACTTTGAACTCACATAAAGGGTATTTAATTGGACACAGAGAGTTGGCGTTGCCAAAACTTGGATGTCACTCGATTTTCTAACTTCAGGTATCCTTGAATCTGTTAATTCCTTCTTTACAAAAGCTTTAATTCCAGATTCCTTCCTGTATCTCGTGAGAATTGGTACAGGTGGAATTATATCTTCCTTGTTAGCTGCACCAAGATAAACAATATGTCAATCATGGGAGGGTAAAACTATGATACAACAACAAAGATGTGAATTTAAGGAAAGCGTCCATGCCCTACACAAAACTAACTTCCATGAAATGAGCAGGCATATTAGATTGCAAACATTTCAACCTACTGACCCTGGGTAAGCCGAATCACTTCAGCATGAAGCAATAAGAGAGGAGGCAGGGAGAAACAGGTATAAATAAGATCCATCACCTCATTCAAGAATATTGAGCTAATAGAAATAAATAACAATCAGATTGATGAAGCAAATATAAATTACAGCAGAGAAAAACAGACTATGGAAATGGAAATGCCAATTACCAGGCTCATATTGCAGTCTAGGCTTGTGAAGAGACAGTTGGCAAAAAGAATAGTAAAATTCTTGTCATGGCTTGATATGCAGGCACTTAATATGATGGAAAATATGATACATTCTATTTAACATGTCAATATGTGCAAGCAAGTGTGCAGGAAACACAATCAAACAGGATATCAATACTTCGCCATGTTTTTTGAATTTGTTACGTAGATGACACACATCATCTATGTTACCACATGACATTTGAAGATATGAAACAACGAAGTTTCTGAAATTTGCACTATTCAGCAAATAGTTCAATTCAAAAGTCACAAATAATAGTGAACACTCAAGTACCTTGTATTTACAGTATTAAAACATATTTATCTCGTAACCAGATTGAGGGGGACACAATCAGTAAGAATGATGAGTTATGACAACAATATCAAGCAGAAAAAAGATACCACCACATACCAATTGGCGTTACAATAACAAAAAATGTAATCAGTGGTTGTGAATGATTAATCTTTCAATCTTTTAATCTTTTAGACCTAGGTTCCATAGGGACGAGTATAAGAGCTTGTTTGGTAGAGATTTTTTAGAGGAAGAATTGATTTTGAATAGTAATATGATGGGAAATGTGTGGTTGAAAAAGAAGAAGAAATTATTGATGTGATGGAAAATATTATTTTATTGAATAATGTGTGGTTGAAAATGAGAATTGATTTACTGTAGAATTGGAGAATCCGTACCAAACAGACCCTAAATTTCTACTATTTATTTAAGAAAATTGGTGAACAATCCATTAGCTACGTGAATCCCTTTACACCACTCTGTACGATCTATTACTAAATATATTGGAAGTTAATACAAATCAAATTCTTTCTACATCTGATAATGTTAATATTTTGCTCCCTCCCTCCCTAGTGGTAGGAACGTAATTTTATTAATCGTGATAAAAAGATACATGGATCAAGAGAACAAAGAGTTATCTTAAAATGTAAAGGAACAAATTTAAACTTAAAATACAAATTACATCACATTCTTCCAACCGAGAACAATTTAAAAACAAAGGGAAGTCCTTGAACTCCTTATAGAAACACTATAGAATAAAAAATGTAAAGGAAACTTCGTTAGACATATGCTATAGATGCTCCAACCACCTAAATAGTTTTTCCCTTCATGTATCCTTAACATGTCTCACCTCCTCTTGTTCATATACTCTCATTCTTATTTTATCAACTCTACTAAGGTCACATGCATGAAATGACAAAATGCATGTATAGAACCCTCTTTAACTAATAAATTCCAGAATTTTAAATTTGTAACATGATGCATAAATTTCCATGTCTTCAGCAGACCTATATTTCCCAGCTTAAATATCAGGGGGAAAACAAATAATGAGAGAGAAATGGTTCAACTGCAAAACAAGCATGAAACAAACATGACCGTTAATTTCTAAAATGCCATCATAGAAACTAAAAATTATCATTTTGTCTTCATTTCAACATGTATTCTTTTTAAATGAGTTTCAAAACACAATCAATGGATGGTTTAAGTTTCTTCCAAGTTTATTCACAATAAATTAATCGAAGTTGATAGATAATGGATGAAACAACATTTGGCATCACATCTCCAAGTAATGGTATACCTAGGCTGTCAGCAACATGTTTGGCATATACTTGAAAAGCATTATCAATTCCACGAACAAGGCAACTCAATTCTCCAGGTCTCATTGGAACATTAAGAGCAAAGAACTGATCAACCGTCTGCAAAGAAAGATGAAATGATAATCATCAGATCACATTCTCTTGGTAAGATTAAATTAAGATGAATGGATATGTTAAATTTAAGTCAGGTACAGCCATAGGAAATGCCTCCTTCCTCTGCATCACAAGTTATTCTTAGCTAGATGGTTTCTGCCTTCAACAGCCACTTAATATGCCCTGTATGATTCATTTCCTAGAGAATTTTCTGTTTCTCAGTACCCACTCAGTGTCCCCCAATACAATATTTTTTAATTCACATCATCAAAAAGGCACAAGCAAAAAGCTTGGGATCTATATAACGTCACACGTTTTATGGACTAAACAATATCACATGTTCTTTTCTCTCTTGTCATTAAACAACCCTACAAAAATTCACAGTAACATAACCGAAGATATTCATATACCAAAATATGTATGAGGACTGAAAATGTTTCAAAGAAAATTCTTAAAACAGCCCATAAACGGATGATAAAATGCAAACCTCTTCAACAATCCTGTAAACTTCAACAATAGAACTTCCGTGCCTTTGCTGAGTTGACACTGGGACCCACCGCTGAAAGATTTATGTACAGTTACTTGGTTACAAGACAAGCCAATGAAGAAAATAAAGCATTTAGATAGTCCAAAAGAAAAATGTAAAAATTACAACAATAAAGCAGTATGATGATCCAATCATCCAGAAAATGATAAAAAGAGAAGACCAAGATTCCAATAAACCTATTACTTGAGAATACCATCTTAGTTATTACTTCTTAGACATAGCGAAACAAATTCCCAGCTTCTTATTGTATTAGTCAATGAATTATGCAAGAATCTAAACATAATTCTAGTTACGCTGATATCACAATTGCTATATGCTACACCAACGCACATTCCCCGTTAAGAAAAATATTGTTTTATTCATAATTCACGTCTGATCAAATTATGTGAAGAACCTATCTTCGTGTATCAACACGATGACTTACCAAGGACACCATATTCCCATAAAATATGGTGGGAAAAAACATTTTGAACATACTAAAATATCTTAATGATCTTGACTCTAGATATTGCAGAATATGTATAATGTCAATTTGCTATACCATATAGAGAATGGAAAATTTAAAAAAAATAAATTCACTTTGATCAGTGTACAATGTAAAAAGACGAAGTCCTGGGAGATGATGATTATTGGATTGTATTTCAATTTGTAACTGGATGAATTATGAGAGGGCTACTAATGGAAAACAACAAACAAAAAATTGGAAAGGTGGAGTAAGGACATGATTCTCAACGTTGAAAAATCAGCTGTAAGTCAACCTCCAGTCAACAGTAGCATCTACTGTTATGAAGTTTGGTCAAGGAGAAATTATTAATTCAGAACCAAATTCATTTTTCCACATGGAAGAG
This sequence comes from Fraxinus baroniana, assembly GCA_903798355.1. Taxonomy (NCBI): domain Eukaryota; kingdom Viridiplantae; phylum Streptophyta; class Magnoliopsida; order Lamiales; family Oleaceae; genus Fraxinus; species Fraxinus baroniana. Next base: position 780 of record CAIGRO010161439.1, on the reverse strand, counting down.
GATCATTTTCCATCCTCGAGATATTTCACAAAAGCTAAGGGGGGCTCATATATAGTTTGATTCTACAATACGACCCAGACATAGCTTAATCCTGGAATATATGCTTTATATTTTATATGTTACTATTGATATATTTAGTCTGCTCTTTTATTTTATTTGGTCCAAGTGTATATGGTAATTTCAGTTTCCACATCATTTTTGTACTTTGTTGCATCAGGTCTGGATAGCCACATATGCATTGATAAAACCAAAGTTTAAGGTGAAACCTTAAGAATATATTTGCACATCAGGTCCCACTAGATGGTCACATCATATTTATATCTCTACACTATGTCTTTCTCTCAGTTTTCCAAACTCTTTCATTGTGAAGTTCTCTCTATCTTATCCTCTCCCTTCTCCTCTTTGTTACTGCAGTTTGCTAATGCAATGTAGTTAAACTCAAGTTTAAGGTTCAATAGTTCTACTTAAACCTATTGAGTGCCTTCATTCCACCAAGATTGAATACACCCTTATCAGCGTCTTAAACTTAGACCTTACTCTGACTCTTTACATGGACAACTTTTCTTACATTTTAAACTGTTTTTGGCTAATTTTATGCTGCTGACATTAAGTTTTGTGTATATATCTGAGGTTCTTCACATTGCATTTTTAGTTATAATTGGTTTTGATGCACATCTCTCTATATTTGCTCTATTTTGAAGTCTACTCATAAATTTCATGATTTTCTTAGTCAGAAGGTTCTTGCAGGTGTATCCTTTACCTAAGATTGGATCAGATTCT
>CAIGRO010161417.1:0-11890 GCA_903798355.1 Fraxinus baroniana | reverse complement strand
GTTAAATTTTCGATCAAGTATGATCTTCTGAAATGTATTAATTGATTATCTTCCAGTTAAAGCGAGCTTGTAGTAAGAATTTCTGATATCAACATCTAAACATACAGAAAAGAAGTTTTTCTATTCAATTGCCGTTTGTATTGTCCCGACTGGAAGAAAGCAGATATAAAAGGATAGATAAGAAGAAATTAGCACGGGGAAATAATTTTAACCTTACTGGATTAGCACAATTATTAGTCTCTAGACATCAAGCATTGGTCCTCAAATAATGATGGTTATAGATAGGTTACAATCAGTTCATGCATGATACTTTCTCATTTTTGCTCTCCTCCTGTAACATCTTGAAGCTGGCAGTTGTGAGATGGTGCTATCTATTCTGAGGCTTATTCGTCATCTGAACATTCTTTTACGATTTAACTCTGTAATTCTTGTCAAAACCTTGAATATTTCCTCCTACGAAACTATTATAATATATTTACGATAAAGTTTCTTATGAATTAGGAGGGGATATCACATTGTCATGACAACTAGTCTTTCATCCGATGTTCCTGTGGGCTATTTCTCTTGGGCCGAGTATGATATAATGGCTCCATTGCAACCCAAAACTGAAAGTGCTCTTGCAGCCGCCTTTATTTCTAATTGTGGTGCTCGAAACTTTCGCTTGCAAGCTTTGGAAGCCCTTGAAAAGGCAAACATCAAAATTGATTCTTATGGCAGTTGCCATCGAAACCGTGATGGTAATGGTAAGTTTATTGAATATTTGGTCTAGCATTCAATGAATTTCGCTGTATAGAAAAGTGTAGATGATGCAAAAGTAACTGAGAATTTTCATTGCATGGAGTGATTTTGCCTTTGGCAGAGTAATATGTCGCATGGAACACCCATGTTTGTATGCTCGTTGACAGATGTAATGCACAGTATTAGCATTCTTGACTTTGGTAGTTCTAGAAATTGCATTTCATGTTTCGCTGTATAGAAAAGTGTAGATGATGCAAAAGTAACTGAGAATTTTCATTGCATGGAGAGATTTCGCCTTTGGCAGAGTACTATGTCACTTGGAACACCCATGTTTGTATGCTTGCTGACAGATGTAATGCATAGTATTAGCATTCTTGACTTTGGTAGTTCTAGAAATTTCATTTCATGTTTAGTGCAGTCTAGTAAAGTTTTTTGGAACTTGGTTAACTATTGGACATTGAGTCAGATGATAATATAGAATAGCAATCTTTGTTTAAAATTTTTGCTATAAATGCTCTTTTTGTTGCAAAGAAGTGTTTAAAGGGGACCGATTGAAGAAGTTGTAAAAGGGCTGGTGCTTAAAACTTCAAGTCAAGATGCAACAGTATAACACCAAATATGTGACCAATAAATAATGAACAACTTCTTGATGTAGCATATAATGTTTCATGCTATTTGCAGCATCTCTTGTATATTCTATACAGAATTCTTGATCTTGTGAAAATATTTGCAGTGGACAAAGTGGAAACGTTGAAGCGATACAAATTCAGCCTGGCTTTTGAGAATTCCAACGAGGAGGATTATGTCACTGAAAAATTCTTCCAGTCTCTTGTTGCTGGTATTATGCTTAATTGTTTCTCATTTCTTGCTTTGTTGATAATTTGTAATTCAAGACCGATTCTTCATGGCTAAATTTCTCCTCTCCCGGGTTATAGAGCTCAATGCTGATTTTCACAACATTTATACTGATCCCTTTTAAGAATGTGTTTGGAAGAGATTATTATTGGATTAAAATTGAAAAACTAGCGTTATTGTTGACTTTTATTAGACGAGTGAGAGTCACTAACGGCTCTATTTTCAATTTTAATTGGCTTTTTAGTTCTACCAACACACTCTAAATTAAGAATTGGGCCAAGATAGGCAAAATTTCTGCAGAAGCTATGAATGGAGACTTCAATTCTTGAACCATTTGGAACAGACTGTCGTTTTGGTAAATTGATTCTGGGGGAATATTCTTCTTCTTCTCTTTTTATGTGGTTACTGTTTTGGGACACATTGGACATACGAATGTATACAAATAAAATTTCAATATGGGTTACTGAGAAAATTTCTCAAGAGTAGTAGAGCAAATAGACAAGTTATGACAATGGAATTCTGATATAGCACACTTTATTATTATTCTAGGCTCTGTTCCTGTGGTTGTTGGTGCCCCTAACATACAAGATTTTTCTCCCTTTCCTGGCGCAATATTGCATATAAGGGAGCTCAAAGATGTTGATTCAATTGTGAAGAAAATAAAATACCTTGCCAAGAATTCCAGTGCGTATAATGAGTCATTACGGTGAGCCTTAAATTCCAGCGCATGAAATGATAAACTTCTTTGTAGCTAGTTATGTGGATTCTAATTATGTTAATTCTTTATTTCTTTTCTTTTTGTAACATTTTCAAGTTTTTTGCTTATCTTTGCAAATCATGATCTATCAATATATAAATATTTTCCTCGGAACAAATTTAAGAAGCTTTTTACTTTCGGAGAGACTGGATCACAAATGGGTTCTTATTGTTTAGGTGGAAGTTTGAAGGACCGTCCGATTCATTCAAGGCTCTTGTTGATATGGCAGCAGTTCACTCATCATGCCGTCTGTGTATTTACTTGGCAACAAGGATCCTAGAGAAAGATGAGAAAACTCCCGAGTTTGAAAAGCGACCCTGCAAGTGTACCAGAGGTTTAAAAACTGTATATCACATATATGCACGGGAAAGGGGAGGGTTTGAGATGAAATCAGTTTTTTTGAGGTAATACATGTACTGCCTACATTTCCGGTGTATGTATTCATAAATGTGCAATTTTGGCCGAGTTTTCACTGTGAATTTCAATGACGTGTGCATGAAAATCTTCTTCAGAGCCAATAGAGTTTTATCTTTTGGCTATTGTTTATGCCAATAAAATCATATTGATTATTGTCATGTGGGGATTTTATTCAGCGCAAAAGTATTTAATCTCATGTTTTATTTGTCTTATAGATATACATCAGCTCGTGTGGCATAGCAGCAAGAATTTTCTTAGACCTTGTCAACATTTTTATTCTTGCTAAACTTATCGGTTGAAATAGAAATTGAATTTAAAAATTGCTGTGCAATAATTTGAAAGAAGTCTTACCTCAGTGTCCAAGTGTCAATTTAAGTAAATAACTTACTTATTTTCAACCTTGAACAATAAGAAAGTGATTTATTTTAAAACTTATTTCCTTGTAAGTAAATTTTTTACGCTTAGCCAAACATGCTCTAATGCAACGTATTCAGTGTATTGCAAGTGAATCATGAAATTGTTTTATCTACATTCATGTTTCGAGATCTTCATTAATCAGAAATTTTTGTTTCTCATATTTCCTGGCAGGTCAGAAAACTTGACAATGGAGGCTTTAAATTCTGCAGTTCTTTTGAAGTTCAAGTCTCTGAAACACAAACCTATTTGGAAATTTGAGAGGCCCGAAAGCATACAAGGAGGGGATGAGCTCAAAATTTACAGAATCTACCCCGTTGGATTGACTCAGAGGCAAGCATTGTATACATTCAGATTCAAAGGGGATTCTGATTTCAGAAATCATATAGAGAGCAACCCATGTGCCAAGTTTGAAGTTATTTTCGTATAGGCTACATTCCACGTACAATCGGCCGGGCAATCATATCTTTTGCAGTAGAATTTTCTGATAGGATCGAAGTCGGGTGCATTAATAGTCTCGTCCCCTCACTTTTGCAGAAGGGATCCCTTTTGCTCGTTTTTCTCATATTTTCTTCACTTCTGTTGTATCCACCATCTTCACTTGATTCAGAGTGAGTATTATAGAGGTGATACGAAATACTGGCGATCTCACTTGTATCAGGTAACCTTTCTGATAAGTAGGTAATCTTTATTACATGAAGAAATATGTGATGGACTGGCCAAGCATCGCATAGCGTAGCAGACACTTAATTGTTGTAGCTAAGCCCTTAAGATTTATTTTTCCAGTCCAATTAACAATTTGAAACTGTTTTTTTTTTTTTTTTGGAGATTACGAGGATTCATGTATGATTCCGAGATTCTAAGGAGTAATTTCTTTTTAATATGATTCAGGATTGGTATACTTTTTGTCCCTGTTTCTTGAAGCAACGTGTCGGTATTTTCGATTAAATCTTCTTTTTCCTAGTTTTCTCTCCTCTTTTTTACTGTATATTTTTAACTTTCACCTGAATAAATGAATTGTACTATGTTCACTGTAATTTATAAATGTGCAATTGAGTCCTCATTCAGTATTTTGACAAAGTAAACGCCCTTGAACTTGAATTTTTGTAGCAAAATAGGTTGCTAGAATATTATATATTACTATGGTAATTGCAAAGTTTGCTAAAATATTTCATGTTCTTTCCTGATCACGAAATGTATACCTCCAGAAATTGTTCATTTTTGCCTACACATAAAACCGCATATGATTTCATGAGTAATGTTATTGGTGTGTTTGAGTCACATTATTTTGGAAGAATGTATTCTAAAATGGTAGATTGATGGAGAATGTGTGGTTGAAAAAAAGAAAAAATTATTGATGTGATGGAAAATATTATTTTATTGAAGAATGTGTGGTTGAAAATGAGTAGAAGAATGCAAATGAAAATTCGAGGCCCCGTTTGGTAGGGATTAAAATTCAATTAAAATTGAAAATATGGTCGTTATTGGGTCTCACTCTTCTAATAAAAGTCAACAATAATGATTAGTTTTTCAATTTTAATCTTTACCGAACGGGCTCTTAATGTGTACTAAACAGTGACTATATGTACAAACTGAGGATGATCTCTAGGTTAATGATAATGTCAATAAAATGAATTTTAAATTAATGCATTTAATTGACTATATCATTTTATCACACATCATCTGTTACATCACATGAGCTTAATAAACGGGCCAACCAGTCCCCCCTCCAATAGGGGGGCGCCCCCTCACCCCCTCGGTTTCTTGGTTTAGCTTTGAGCTTGGTCTAGAAGCAAAGTTCTAATAAAAGATCAATTAAATCCATTTAGATGACAATATATTTCTCGATTCATTATTTGGTGTGTTTTTTAATGTATTGAATAACGAATTAAGAGATTCATTATCACCGGGACTACCTATTGATAATAAAAAATATTATTCGGAAATCTTGAAGAAGCAAAGTTGTCTTGAATTAATTAATCATGTTACGTTACTTGTGCCTGTGAGCCACCTGTGAAAGTGGCGGCTGGACCGTAAAGACGGTGGTAAAATTGCTTGCTGGCTCTTGGCTCTTCATGGAAGCCACACACAGATCACTCTTTGTTTGTTTCTTAATTGTAAGTAGTTTTGTCTACATGCCTATCTCCTGACCAAAAAGGCAATTTAGAAAAAAAAAAAAAAAAAAAAAACATCTTACTTATTATTTTAGATATTAGAATATATTTCTAAATATAGTGAGTAATTTCTCTCATACTAGTTAAGCCACGTGCAATGCACGTGTTTTAGTTTAATTGAGTATGTAATAGCGTGATATTTATAGTATCCTTTGAATTTATTGTTACACATTGGAAGTCAAATAGATGGGATCAAACATGAAGCCAATTTTATTCAATTTCAAGTATTCTAAATTGAAAATCATGATTAGGATTTTTGCGGCTATGAATAAAATTTTGAATAAGAATTTTAAAAATTTAGTGTCTCATATAAGGCATACATGGTCTCAAGCTTAACTAATAGAATAATGATACAATCCAATTCAAAAGGATTTTGTATAGGTTTCATTGGAAGTAAATACAAAAGAAAAGAAGTTTTCCAACGATATCAACGAAGTAACTTAAGTAGTGCATCGTTTCAAAAGACATTTACATGTCAAAAGCATATATTAGTACAAAGACGTTGCATGGTCTTTGGGATTGAGACATCTATTGCTTCATACTTCATTGGAATTTTGGACCTTTAACCTTCTTCCTGTAATTGCAGAGAAAAGAATAAGTAAAATCACAAAAGGGAAAAAATGAATTATTCATGCTAAATATAAACCTACGGAATTATTTTCATGGCAGTAGCATTGCGTTTTACTGAAATTTTAACCGAATGATTAGCCAATGCCCGGAAGGAATCCATCATTTTAGGAGTTACTAAACCTGGGAGAAATACAAAGACCTCTCTAACAGAGTGAAAAATAAAAACTATAATGCCAAAAATCAATTTTGGGTATTTTGCCATTCGAAAAGCAAGTTTACCTGATTCAAAGAGAACATAAGAGTCTAGAAGCCATGTCAATCTGTGATTGCTCTTCCCTATCATAAATCAGAATATGGCGTTAGAAAACATCAATTGTGATATGTGAAAGAAAAAAATTGGAATCGATATAAGCTTAAATAATAGCACAAAATGCAGATCAATTATACTGGACTAAAAACAATACCCAACATCCTGAACTTATAAATGAAGCTGATGCTCAACTTAAAAATACACGTTTCCAGCAATGGCATTTAATTGTTAATCCTTAACCCCAGGTATCAAACAAATTACAGCCAGCAATGAGCAATGCTTTTTATGGGACATTTGTAAACATACACACAATTTTCAAGGCACGGGCAAGCAAGATTCAGGTTCAGATAATCCAAGTTGGCATCCGTGAAGTGCAAAACTTTTTTTTTGATAGCTGTGGATGTCGACAAGCTTGCGCGCATCTCGACTAATTTCACGCCTGAAGTTTACAGTTGGTACTTACCTTAGTGCCTGGGAAGTGCGAAATATGCTAAAACATTGCCCATGCAAAATAAAACATAATACATTTGTTTCCATGCATAGGAATTCAATATCCAAGTATTTGTTACAACAAATTGATTAAACACTTGCCTACTTTTAAAATCATGTCACCCAATTACTAAGCTATTAATTAGGTTTGCAGTACCAAATAATAATAATAATATAGACTTTCATGTTAAGATAACTAAATATTCATTCTAGATCCTACACATGGCAGTAGATAAAGCTTGAAAAACATATTAAAAGACTGGCACAACAAACAGAGATTTACAAAGTATATCTGATAAGAACATTTTTGGTCATAGCTGCTGATTCCAAAATTGTTTATGAATGTCAGGATGAATTTCTAAATCTGTTCAACACAAGTATAGATTAGCGCGTAGCTGTAACACAATTTGCTTGGATGCAACCTCATCCAAAAGAAAGAACAAAAAATAGATCAAATCATCTTCAGTGACTAATAGCCTAAACTTCAAATACTCTTCCCACAAACAGAGACTACAAAATAAAGATAATAAAATTATTAAGACATGGAGCTTTCTTGAGACACAATTACATGCCTTCACAAGATTATAGCACCATAGGAAGAATAATTCATATAATTGTGGTGACTAAACATAAACAAGCCCAAGTACAGATATGTTTGAATTTTTACTCAATCATGTTATCACAATTTTTGCAATTGAATCTGAACATAAGAAATTAGGGACAATTGCATGTAGTTCTGGTGTACTGAGCATATTTATATGTAAATTATGTTTGCACAAGAAAGGAAAAACATTTTCGTCATTCATCCTTGTGAGACAGAGTTTGCAAGCCTAAGTGCAAGAAAGGGGAAGGGGGTTGCTATCAGAGAGACTAAACGAAATAAGCAGATCTCACTGTAGGATAGCTATCAAAGAACCACAAGCTTTATGGGCATTAGAATTGGGAAACAGATTAGCTGAATGCATATTTCCTCGTCGTTGACCTTATTTTTACTGTTTTGTTTTATTAGAACTTCTTTTCTATTGTGTATAGTGAGATAGAACCATCATTTATCAGGGAAAAGGAAGTGGAATAAGATAAAAATCAAATGCAGGTCAAGAAAGTATAAAGTAGAAATGTCAGTTAGTCCTCTCAATGTATTGAACTTGTAAGATGTATGGTGAAAGTAATATGGATGTGAAGGACGAGAGAAAGAAAGAGAAATTAAACAAGGCATTGAGAAAATCTTTAGTATGCTTAAAAGTTCACTCACCTGCCCCTTCATACGTTGTCAACAATGTTTGTTAGCATTTCTTAAACATTAGAAAAGATATCAAGAAAAAGAATAAGATGAAAACTATCTGGGAAATTAGTTAATAATGCTTAAGATGGCAAGGCAATTGCAGCATCAAATATTTCATCCATGGAACCACAAGTTAGCACTTAGCACCATATTGTATAAGAACCCACATATTATCATTTTCTTTACATATAAAATAGGCATTCATAAGCAGTCTAATTTCACGACTTTTCCAGTGACGAACCAGGTACTGATTTTTCCTGATGCAAAGGTTTCACATAATTTGCATGTAAATGTTGTAATGTTGTTACAACTTGTCTCTAATTAAGAAAAAAACTTTCAAACATAATGTGGGAACTAAACTTGTCTTGCAGTTAGGTCAACATAGATTAAAAAGGTAATATAACCGATCTTGTAACATTCTAACAAGTACTGGCATTTATCGCATCGATAGTCTCTAAACAGCCATATGCTATATAAGAGTGGATTCCGCATGTACAATAGCTTTGAAGATTCCAACTTGTCTTCAAGATAAAAAGGGTTTGTTTCCACAAAGAAATATGTAAGCAATAATATCAATACTTTATACGAGGTAGCTTGTGTTTTATATTATATATGCAAAACCTCAGGCGACACATAATAAGCATTTCCAACAATATTATTAATCCTTTTATCCTTCAATATAGCTAGTAATTAACTTTGAATGTATATTTTTCTTAAAGGAAGGCTGTTGATGAAGAATTTATTACCTTTGTATTTGCAGATATGCTTGCATAATCAAATTTATGAAGGGGGGAAATATTTGCTCCAGCAAAGATCAACTGCTATTTTTCGTCTCTACATCAGCATTCTGTCTGGAGAAATTGATTTTACTGGATATCCAAGAACCAAGCACTCAATATATTTCAGCAAGAAAATAGAGCAGTTTGGCCCATGAAAAAACAATGTGGATTAGGTTATATATATAATATAAATTGAAAAAAATAATGAATATATTGCTTACCCATTATTTGCACATGGCAAGTCGGATATTATTTCTATCTCCATGCTCTTCTTTCTGTTTTTCTTGAAGTCTAGGCCAATGAAGAATGATGACGAGAGCAACAAATATTGGATGACATTCAATATTGGCTTGGCGAAATTTATGATCTCATATGGTGTATGAATAGTATTACCACAATCATATACCCTCATTTTCCATTCCGTGAAATTTACATGAAGAAGGTACCAGTTGTTGCCTGGACATTCACAAGGAATTAATAAAGAACTGCACTTTGCCCATGCTTTACCAGCCATTGGGGTAATACCAATCATATATGCTTCCAATTGTCTGATATCAAGATATCGTTAACCTATGCTTGCAGTTTTGTCTTTTATGCATTTCTTCATAGTGTTATGATTATGACATTCAATTTCAAATCCAAAATCCAAAATTGCATACTCTTTCGAAACAAGGTTGGAAGCATCATCCATATATCGTCTTAATAATAAAAGTTCTTCCTCAAGAAGCTAGTAAGATAAAAGAGCAAAGTAAATACAGTAAGAAGTTAGCAAACAGAAAGTTCAAATTAAGATATAGTATATAATAAAGTATTTCAAAATATGAAAAGTTTACTGACTTTAATCTTGATGTCTTTTGTTATATCCAAAATTGCTTCCAATGTATCCCGTTTGTATAAAGTACCATGATTCCACAATGCACTGCACAAAGAATTTAAATTGGGTAAAATATCTAAAAGTTAAAGTATGACAGGTAAATTATTTATGATTCTTACTTAGGTGGATTTGCCTTGATCCAGTTTGTAAGTTTTGTGTATTTCTCCATAGGATAATCTTCCAAAGGAAAATGTTTATGGAATTGTATTTCTGCTTTATCTTTTTCACCTCCTCCTGTGAATGTTTGAGATGTTGAACTCTATGGAGAGAGATGTGTTCTCGGAGGCCATCTATAGCATTTTGCAGATTAGATTGACATTCTGATAACTTATTCAATACACCTGTATTTTCTTCATTGATGTAATGCAAATTGTTTTCAAAGTGAGCCTTCATGCTTAAATCCATGTGTTCAGCTTGCTGTTGTTGAGACTGAGCTATATATATTCCAATTAGCATTCAAATATTAAACTCGACAAAATAGGCTGCGTAGTTTGTCAATCTGCCAATTTTAGATTAAGAACGATTTGCTTGTAACGACTTAACACATCTTCAAATATGATGTAAGCTTCAAATAGATATAACTTGTTCATAGGGATTTAAACCACTTCCAATATGATGTAAGCTTCAACTATTATATGATCTCTTACCTAAAAATGGATTCACATTTCAGTGTACTTCACATAAAAAGATACCAACACAGGGAATGCCAATTTTTTTTTTTTTTTTTTACAGGAATAGAAATGAGTGCTCAAATTATTCCCCTTCAAACATCAAAATACACGACCCATTTTTCACAATGTACAGATTGCATTTAATCAATCCTAGATGCACGTATTACTTTACTACTTTTCAACACAAGTGAATATCAAATATAGGTAGAACATAATAGATCAAACAAGGGGAAACAGAACAAAGAGATTGATACAAACTATGGGTAAAAGAGAGTTGCATACAGTTTGCAATTGTTGGTGCCAACTGTGTAATATTAAAACAAGTTGTGTAATATTAAAACTGCTACAGGAAAATTGATATGGGTTGAAAGTCCCCATTACTTTAGTGCTACCAAATCATAAGTCCTTGTAGCCTTTTCTTCCATATCAGAGCCCCCTAAATTTGTCATTCATAGATCACAAAGGCACACAAAAATGTAAAAACTAACGAATATTGTATGATTAAAAGCTCGCACTGTGGAACCAAAACTGAAATGAAACAACGAAGAAATTACCTAGATAAAACTGGAAAAAGGTCTTGAGGATGACAATGTTGTCTCTCCGGGACCAAGATTATTAAAAAAAGAAAATCAGATAAAAAACAAGTGACAAAATTTTAATGGTATTTGATCTACCAAATGGCATAAAAATAGATTGTGTTTCATCACTAACCTTGCCTTTTTTTTCTCCTTGGACCTTCTTTCCTGCAATTGTTGTCCCATAGATAGCCTTCATATTTACCTGTCCATCTGTGCCTGGTGTAAGAAAGATCCATAAACCAAGATGTTTTCACATTTAATTATCTGAGAAAATATGCTGAGGAAAAAATGTAAACTGAAAAGAAAAACATGCCATATATCACAGTCAAAGAGTGCACCAGTTTAAGAATAGCAGATGAAAACAGAAGGAACAAGAATTTACCTTTTGACGCCTCTATATTGCGAAGTCCTTTGTCTAAATGTATCTATGGACTTCCTATGTGCAATCTGCTTCCGAGAAACCTTCTCAGAATCCCTTTTCCTATTTTCTAAGGCCATAGCAGGTGCAATGAGCTGTGAAAACTTCGGTACATCCGAATAGTTCCATCAGTAACGTAGGCACAAAACAAGTACTGATAGTGCATAAACCTAATAAGTTCCAACTGCTATGATGTTTGGATAGTTAGGGAAAGAAAGTTTATAGATAAGAAAATCATCTAGCATATTGTCTATATCATTGTTGCTCAGCCAACTTAGTTTGTCCCCATACCTACAATTCATAGCAAAAAATCAATGTTTACTTACCTAAATTCCTTAATTCAATAATTAAAAAGTCGAACTGCTACAAAAATACCAAAGTCAAAATCTAGGACATATAATATAAGTTTAAATGTACCTAAGTTTTAACACTAATCCAAGAATCACCCCATATGTTTATTCCATGGTTCCGAAAAAGCAAAGCTGTAATCCTAGGGTATGAATTGATCTGCAAAACAAGGATTAAAATCATTTTTCATGGAAGAATGCTACTACTGGAGACATG
>CAIGRO010161406.1:0-17422 GCA_903798355.1 Fraxinus baroniana | reverse complement strand
TATAGCATTCAAAAGGATAACAGCTTTGTACTCATCAGAAACTTTATCTCTGGCATTAGTGATATCTTAAACTAACTTATTAAAAGTATCAAGATTATCATCTAAGTCCTTAGACATATCTATCTTAAAGTCAAAGAACCTCTCTAAAAGAAAAAGCTTATTAGGCAGACTTTTAGACATGTATTGTTCTTCTAATTTATCCCACAAATCCTTAGCACTATCTTGTTTTCCTATCTTTCTCAACACTTGATCAGATAAACGGAGGATAATAGAAGTATATGTAAGTTCATCAAATTCACTATTTTGATCATCGGTTATAGTAGCAGGATATTCACCAGTAATAACCTTAGCCACTTTCTGTTGAACTAAGACCCCTCTCATCTTTTGTTGCCAAATGGAAAAATCTCCTTTTTCATTAAAAACTCCAAGTTCAAATGTTGTCATTGTCATTTGAAGTTTTTAATCAACGCAAAGAATCTTTAAGGTTACAGTTCAACAGAAAGAAAAAACAGAAAACTGATATCTCATTCAACAATTTTAAGTCACACAATCGCAATGCAAAACAGAATTAGGAATGACAATATCAAAACTGAAAATAGACTACTAACATAGTGAATAGAATATAACAGTGATAATAGGCAGATTATTAACTTAGAGAATCACATAGAAAAGCAGCAGTGAGAATAATCAGACCTCTAATCACAAGAATTCACAAAGAATAAGGCTACTATATATCAACAGACTAATAACCAGAATTCTAACAATTTCAGGTGTTAGAATTATATCACCAGACACGATTCACAGAGAACAAGTCATAGGCAATTTCGAGAAATCAGCCCTCAGCCAGCTCGAAGCCAAGCTCCAAACTCCAATTCACTAAAAATTAAATTCCCTTGCAAGAAACACAAACAAGGAAGGAAACTAGTAGCCAAAACAAAACGGGGGAAAATTAGGGTTTCTGTAATTGAATCAAAAATTTAGAAATCAATTGGAAATCAATTACCCAATGTCGAAATCAGCAATTGAAGCCTCAAACACGCCTCACAGATGCTCTGATACCACTTGTTAGGTTCGAATCCTCAAGAATTCAACGGAAGCAGTAAAATATATTCACCAAAAATGAAACCAAGAATAGATTTACACCAAGTAAATTCGATTTCAATAAGGGGCTCAGAATATAAAACTTATTGTACCCGTCTGTACAATCTAGAAACGGCCAACAACAACCCAAACCCTAAGAAATTAATCCAAATAGCTACTACAATGGACAAGATTGAACAAATCGATCTCCCAGCTAGAAAACTTCCCTTCAACACAAAGTATATTCATTAAGAACAATGATTCACTCAGAAGAATTAATCTATTCACTAAGAATCAAATGGAAGAAACAGAACAATCAGAATCACGAAGAAAAAGAAAAGTCCAGGAGGTTTCTCGCACAAAGTCAGAGAAGAGAATGGAAAATCTACCAAAAAAAGTGACGGTCCAGTTGGTATAAGAAACCAAATCATCCACCGTAGATCCCGTCTTCATCCAATGGTCCAGAGCAGCTTACTAAATTAGTCTTTTGGGCTCGGGTTGTGGGCTTGATTCTTAATTGCGTTATTGGACAATGTTTTCCTTCACAAATTATTTCCAACAATCTTGGGCCAAGCCCATTTCCATCATTGTCCCAAAAATAAAGAAAGGTTAGAAATAAATGTCACAAATGACATCATTTCTCAACAGTTATATTGAAAGTAAGTTCTCATCCGGACTTGTATCATTAATTTGTTAACTTTATTAGTATTGAACACTAAGATTTGATATTATTTTATAGAAGAAAGTGCGGTTGAAAATAGACTTTAAAAAAACAATATTTTTGAAAGAAAAAAAAATGAATCCCAAAAAGGGGCTTATTATATTGATAGTGTCAAGTTGATTACTTGATTGGGCATCATGATGAAATGCATCATTTTATATTTCCCCAAATTCACTTGTTAATCTTATATATTTTTCCTAAATTTATGTATGAAGAAGATTTGAAAATATTTGAGCGTGCATCTTATTTCTACCCTTGTTTGGTCCTCGTTATTTCTAAAATAAATTTTTTTTCTCTATATTGTCAACCACATATTTTTTAATAAAATAATATTACACGCAAATTCAAAACTTTTTCTTATTTATTTAACTACACATTCTCTTTCAAAAATCCAAATTGCATTTTTGGGAGAAAAATGGGACTCAAAACATGCTCTTTCATCGCCCAAAGTTGAAGTAGATACCCTATCATTTCAAACTCATAATTATATCTACGCCCTCTTTTAACAATTAATTATTAAATTGGAAAGTTTAGATGTTCGTAAAAGTATGAAAAATGCAATAATTAATCATCAATGTGCTGCTGCTATGCAGACAATACTTGTTTCATGAATCATGTCTCTTATTTTACATTTCAAGCGAGTCCTGAGCCAGAGTTTAACGAATTTTTTTAATATATATGGATTCTCATGAATTTCTTGAATTTTAACCCATGAATAAAATTTCACATTATTTATAAGATTTTAAGAGAATTTTATTTCATATATTTTAATGAATTTCTGAGAGCTAGATGACACGAAATTTTTTTAAAAAGGTAAAAAACCGTACACAGGACACTAAAGTTTCATACAAGATTTGTCTATATTGAAATTTGCAAACTTATTGTGTCGAATGGATCTACAAGTTTGGCTTCTCATTGTATATCTTATATTAGACAATAAGTTAAAAGATATTTGTTTTCCTTTTTTATTGTTCTGCAATGTGCATCTACTCCTTTTGATCTGTTACTTGTGCACTGGGATTGCTCATCTTAAAACAAAGTTCTATATTTCTTAGTCTCACATTTTTCTTTCATGCTCGTAGAAATCCAAAACCTTTATTTTCTTTTTTGCTTCTTCTCGTGAATTTGAGTCGTTCATGGTGCGTGAGTTGGAGATATTGGTGCATATTCTTGTATTGAGCAACTTCACATTAAGTTCATGTTTAGTACGCAGAATTGAACAAGAATAAACAATAAAAATGAACAAAATTTAAACTTCTTTTTATTTTTCAGTATTGCTGACTACTATCCAATCGTTCCATAACGATTTTTAGCCTACTTTTAAGCTAATATTCCATTTCATTCTAGCGGTTGCAATTTTGTAATCGGTCGTTGGCTTACGAGATTTTCAGTATGTCGAGCCCGATGCTCTTGTTCATTCGACACCAGCAATTCTAGAGCACTTTGGTGAGATGGGTACTAGGTGCAATTTTGTTCTTAATGCTCTTTGCAAAAAGAAAGGACTCCATGTTGAGGTAATGTTCATTTTATTTGGACGAACCATCTATCTTGTTTTAAGCATCGATATTAATAATCTTGAAAGTTTTATTTATTTGTTATTCTTATGAGAAACCTATGAAAAAGGTTTTATGAACTCTCCATTCGATTTTAAACCCCCCACAGAGATGCAATTTATATATATATATATATAATTTCTTTTCGAAATTCATGAATCTATATGTAATCGACATCTTTTGACGAAAAAAAAAAAACTGCGCTTACCTTCACTTTCTCATTTACGTGTGTAGGCAACATCCGAGTGTGCTGTAGAGAAGCAGATTCACCAAATTCTGTTTCCACGATCACGACGGAAAAAATTTAAGACTCTTGAACTACATAAAGATACGGACTCATTTTGATTTTTCTTTATGTCCCTAATGTTGGAAATATCTGAGAAATAAATTTATGGTCGAAGTATAGACAGGCTTCTTTAGAATTTGGATTTATTATTATTATTATTTTTTTTTTTTTTTTCATTTTTTTTTTACTTTTTCCTGTTGGTATAGAGTTCCTCAAGCGTAATATAGTCCTAGCTTTGAAACTTCTGTCGGTTTACTCTAGTTTAATTAGGTGATTGTATTTCAATTTTGTTAAATCGAGTAACCGTACTTTAATTTGATTTCAATCAGGTAATTTTGTCTAATTATATCATATGGAAATCAATGACATAGCCTTCAATGCATTATGTTAATCATTTTTAATTTTAATAAAGTCGTACTTATTTCATATCAACATTTAACGGTACGCATGAGAAGCTTGAGTTATTGATTGTCACGTCATTCATTATTCTTGGTGAAATGGAACAAAGTTATTTTAATTGAAATCAAATTAAAGTAAAGTTACACAATTGGAATGAAATTAAAATGTAGCTACATTAAAATCAAAAATAATTTTAACTATATAGCAAGGGGCAAGTATTGACAATCACTTCTTGATATTAAGCATGCAAAATATTTTTGGTGTTCCTAAGGTAGGTAGTAAAGTTTGAATGGACATGAAACTCGTTGATTCTGATAATATCCATTAGACAGTCAATAATTGCTGACAATGTTCATCGATGTAACCAAAAAATTTAGAGAGTTAAATCTCATTTATGAAATTACAATTGTTAAATAAAATACAGCCTTCAACAATCAAACCAACACAAAGTGAGTTCGAGCGGGTTTATTTGGTATCAAAATACCTAACGGCAACATTATAATAATTATATGTTTGATCAGAAGAATTAGACAGTACTAAATAGTATTAAAAAAACTAAAATCTTATTTATTATACTCAACAATAATTGTAAACATTTATGATTGCCCTTTCCATGCTGTGCTGCTACTTCAATAGAGGCAGTGCTTCACCATTCTTTACAGCTGAAATTACGCGGGAAGTACCCCTACCAACTACAAAAATTATTTTTATTTTTTGTCAAAATTTCTTTCCTTCTCTCTGTTTTTTCATGTCGTCATTACATGCCAATTCATCTTTTTCAATAGCACTCGAAGAAGCAAAATTGTGATCCGGTTTACTCATACCTGCCTCCTCGTCAAAGCACTTGCTTTGCTCGACCCCCTCATCTCCAACCACAGCCGGGTTTTCCTCCATTTTGTCGCCACTGCAATACATACATCTCATAGCTCTTATCATATATTCTCATTGATAGTTGATAGTGCTCTTAATGGGGTAAGTCTTAAACAAGCTAAGATTAAGGAATACCTTAACCGCATGTATGATAAGCAATATTAAACGAATTGACGGAATAATGAACAAAATTTAAGCAACGTCTTCTTTCACAATACTGTCAAGTACTATCTAGTCCTCCTAACCAGAACATGCTCGTACGTAACATTGGACAAGATCATACAACGGTCAAAATTTGACATCTTTTTCCTCATTAATGTGGTCCAATAGTGTCGATTCTACCTTACTAAACATGCAATAAGTAGGCTACGCCTGTTAACTACTGGGGTAGGGAAAGACAGGAAATAAACATGAGCAATGAAATATTACGTACACTGAATAAACAATAAGCCCGGCAGTAACGACAGCAAAGGCTACAAAATACATCCAATCAACCTGGAAAGTGTGGACTTCAGATTAGTTAATCCAATCACCACAAAACAAAAAATTTTAACTTGAAATTTAGAAGTTAATGTAACCGGAGTTATCTTGAACTCTGGGCTCTTACGAACCTTTTCATGGTACGCAAAGATACGAATTAAAACAGCCCACATATCAGAGGTGAGCAAAGACAAATTAAGCATTGTAGACCCACTAATCTGCATCGGAAGGTTACAAAATGTATTCATCAAAAAATAAAAATAAAAAAGGCTGATACGAATTCTCAAGACACAGAAAATTATCAAAATACACAAGTAAAAACATGTACTAAAAATATGTTAAAAACTACCTATCCTAAAACACTTATTCCAGCTAAATCTCTTATCATCATCCTCGAGCTAAATCAGCTTTATTTTCCACAGAAATTCTAGAATAAGTCCCTAAATGTTGGTTCTATCTTCAAGTCTATTGTAGACTGCTAAAGTGGACGGTAGAGAAGTTTTAACATCAACTGATATCCTTGCATAAGTTAAAAGGACAACAAAACCATAATCTACAATGCAAATTAAAATACGAGGAAAGAGATAGCTACAAAATATAGTGTACAGAGGAATAGATAAATAAATCTTCCACATAGTTTAAACAATAATATCCTCCCTAGAACTGGGAAGCCGAAAATCACAGCTTCAGTGGGATCAAGCTACCTCATTAGGGTAACCAAATAGTCGAATATACTTAATAGGGTTTCGGAACTTATGGCTAACCCTGTTGGGTTTGAAATTGCCCAAACCTACCAGTTAACCGAGCTCAATAACAATATTTACTGTTACTATTATTTTTTATACATGCACGCGTATATACAGTTTCTTCCTACGAGATATAAAAATATGAAGGAAAATTGTCTTAAATTCATTTCTATTTGATTTTCTATAGTTTACTTTCAAGTGTTTTATTTGTACATGTACTATTGCAATTTTGACAAGGTTTCAAATAAAAATTTATGAATTGAATGCATTTCGACTTTCTCCTACATTCTGTTAAAGAATTTTTATGACATTTTATGTTGTCAGTAATAAAAATTTTTGCTAATAATATGTGGATGGCCCAGTTCTCCAAAAGGTTAATTTACGGGATAAAATAAATGGCTATTATTTGGAAATGAGATTAGAACAATGTATGGAACCTTATTTGGCTGCAAAGTACGGCAGCAAAGTGAGGTTCAGTTCGGGGAACAAATTGTGCGGGTCATTAACCCATTGCCATACTAGTTGGGGTAAACGAACAAAGTCATACCTTTAATAAGACTGGAACACCCGAGTAAAACAAAAACATGGCCACAGAAAATCCGACAAAAGGAAGCGCCTGAAAATAAAACAAAAAATAATAATCAACCTGGATATCATATTTTAGGTCTATTTTGGATAATGATCATTTGAATATATGCACTTGAAAGCCGAGGTAAGTTATTTAAGATTCCATACAAAGTAAGTCAAACTCAGTAAGATATTTATTTCATTACTGTGTCTCCTCTTACTATCAAATGCTTTATAGTCCTTCAACCTGTTCAGCTGATTTGCAATTTTCTCACTCAAATATCAAGAAAAGACGAGGCAAAAGGAGGACAATTGTTTCAATAATTCGTGCTTCAGCAGTTCTTTATGAAATTATCTTTATTAAAAAAAATTCAACTTTATCCAATGGAATCAGAGAAGACAAACAGTGCTTAATATATAATACAAAGTCCTAAGTTCGTCTAGTCAAACCTATATCACAGCACGAAATCATAAAAGATTAAAGAAGATTATGACAAAATATTTCTTCTATCGCATGATTTAGGACATGGAGAAATATGCACATGAATCATCCAAGGCAAAAGAGGGAGGAATAGACAGATCAAAATTAACATAGCATGTGGTGGTTGCTTTAGATCTTCGATTAGACCTAGCAATGAACTGGACTGTAGAAAAAGATTCATGTAATTGACCCCAAATTCACAATGAAATGAACAAAAGAAAAGGATTCATATAGCCAACCCCAAGTTCATGGAGAAAAAGCCTTAATTTTTTGTTGTAATTGTTGTTGCACGTGTATCATCCACGATAGTCATATCACTTCCCATTAAATAGGAAGTTTGTACGCTAAAGTGTACTTGTTAGGGTATGATACAAAATTTTAAGAAGTTAATACAGTTCAATCTCGATCCGAGCACCAATTAGAAAGAGAATAAAGAGAGAGATCATGTACATAAATCATCCAGAAAACTCATTACACTCCACATTCATCAGGAAATTGTATCACTGAAGGCTGAAGCTATCAGGGGAGGGGGAGACAGAGCACAGATACTTACCGCCCCAGCTGACCAGTGAATACTTTTAAGTTCATTGCGTTCAAGTATGCTTCTACAGGCATGGTTAAAGAAATCATTTGATCAATAGAGACTTAATTACCAAGAAAAATTTAGCCCATGTTTGATGGGGATTAAAATCAAATTTTTAGTAAATTTTGATAAAAGTTGATGAAATGTATGGTTGAAAAGTTGTGGGTCCACATAAAATTAATTTTTGATTTTAACTTGGATTAAAAAGAGATTCAAATCAATATCTCATCAAGAAATGTTAACCTATAAAGGCTATATAACAATAACAGAATATGCTTAAATTATAATGTGAATAAATTATACAATAAAAGATTAGCATAGCAACCAAGGATACATTTGGATAGCGCTGACAATGGCACCAAAAATTCCCAAGAATGACATGAGTTCAACTCTATCAGCACTTTTAACAAAAAATTCCTGCATAGAACAAGAAAAACAAGGATTAACACTTCAATTGCAGAGGTGAAGGAAAAACCAAAAAATTCACTAAGAATGAACTTTAACATAATGGAAATATGCAAAAATAACAAATGGAAATTTTTCTTAAAAACTAATAACTATTAAAAGAAAGTTTATCAAAATAAAATGGAATAAAAGAAAATAAATCGGAATATACTTTCTACTTTTACGCCTGAGATAAAAGCGCATTTTTCACATACATATGATGACATCCCCCTTAATAGGCCATGATGCTTAAAGGGGAGCATTAAAATACTTCAAGAAAAAAAGAAAGGGGTAGGTGGAAGTCAATAAAAAGGAGGGAGATAAGGAAGAAAACATGCACACAGAATATATAAAAATGCATAAAGGTAAAATGGGGAGGAGAGTGTATGTAAAACACAACTAAGGTGCAGTTATGCTTAAACAGGACATGTATAGAACAAAAACGAAAAAGAAAATGAAAAATAGAAAAGTTAGCCGCTAGCAGAAGAAGAAAAGGACAGAAAGAAAGAAACACAAGCATGTAGAATGATTAAAAATTGTACAAGACCGAGAATGAGAAGAGGCACAATATCATGTGTTTAAATACAAGGAAAGATGGATGGATAGAAACAACTATAACGTTATAGAACTAATACCTACAAGGGAATGCAGGAAAAAGAAGGGAAATATAAGAAATGAAGGAAAGAAGCATGTCTGTGAAAAATAACAAAAATGTACAAGAACTAGCAGAAGAGGGTGTGTGAGAGCATAGAGAGAGACAACAATACGAGGACTCTAAGGGTACAAAAATGAAAAACAAGCGAGAACATAGTGTCAATTACAAGGGAAACTATACACATGTATAAATCCCTTACCAATTGAAAAGAGAAAATAAACATTGTCTCAATTATAAATGGAAAATAACCATATCTATAAATGCATAGGTTTGAATTAACAACTCAGAAGTAAAAATATTCAAAAGCTTACCTCAGCAACATTACTAACAGCATAAAGCGTGGCCCCAGCAATTATAAGTAAATCACCTTTAATAGGGTTACTACCGCCTATATCCACAACATCAGCAATTAAAAGGACATTATGAAAGAAAAGAAGAAAGAAAGATAAGAGGCATAAGCATACTTCATACTACAGTAAGGCCTCCTCTTTACAGTGATATTCTATATCGGAATAACGTCCATGTAGTCATAGAAAAAATTGGTCCCAAATTCAAGTTGGGCCAGTTATAAAAAAGAATAAACTCCACATTGTAATATAGTTATAATTTTTCCAAGTCCCATCTTAAGGGACTTGCCTCCACATAGTAATAATTATCGATAAATAGCGAAAAATATATGATACGTTACATAAAAGGTTTAGGATAAAATAAAATATTTATAAAGTTGTTTGGGACAAAAAAAATATGTTATGTTGCATTAAAGGTTTGAGATGACTTTGAATATTTTCAATGCTACATAGATACATGTATTAGTTTTCGAAACTATGTCTATCTCTTTTAACAATGTCTATACCTTGGATTTGAATTTTGACATACTCTTAATTAATTATTATACTTTTATCTCTATACCACTTGCACTAAGGTTAACTAAGTCAAAACACTAAGGCATGTTCTCTTTACTGTTTTCGGGCCATTTTCAGTTTTCGAAAATACGTTTACTCACCTATTTTCATAAACGAATTTCCAAAAACGAGTTTAAGCCAAAACTTCAAAATGCGAAAACCGGCTGAATTTTACCAATAACGGGATAGATTAGTTGGGAAAGTCACGAGTTCGATTTCGTTCCATCGCAATTCAATACAAACGAATTTTCTTTTTGTATGCACAATACAAAATTTTTCAAATAAATTGGTAGGTGGCTGAGATTCGAACCCGGGTCACCAGCATGGAATTTCAATGCCTTAACCACAATGGCAGCCGCTTTTCCTTTGTTATATAAGTAAAAGAACTATATATATATATATATTGAATAATCAGTTTTTCAAAATTAGAAAGTAAAAGCGTTTTTCATTTTTTTATTTTTGAAAACAATTTTTCAGAATGACAAAAAAACGCGTTTTCAGCAATCTCAAAATAGACACTCAAAACTCAAAATCCAAAATGAATTCAAAACTAAAAACTAAAAATTGAAACGCGAAGAGAACAGCTACTAACTTTTTTAATTACTCCTCTATTAAGTTTTATAGTAATAAAATTAGTTTGGTCCCAACATTATGAGTATAGAGAGGTTTTCCTGTACAATGAAATCTTAAGAGGGGACACATGTCATAGTAGTTATCTTTGCTTCTAGGAGGTAAAGGAATCAAGGGAGGAAGAACGTATACTTAATTTTTTTAAGAAAGTACGCTTGTTTCCACTCTACCTTACTTGGTAAAGACAGAAAATTGATTTATTTGGAATTTACTTTTATACCCCTCTAATCTTCATTTGTGCATTTTGATCGTGGTTAGTGACTTCTTTTAATCCCCAACCTCTTTTAAACCCCAAGTAAACAAGGTTTTTTCTATCTATTTTCACTTCTAATTAGCTCGTTCTTTTCATCACAACCAAACATGGACAGGAAAACTAAGAGGACTAGGATCAAATGCAGATAATGAAACATCACCTTTTTTACATAAATAATTTGATCAGATGCAAACATCATAACAGCAAAAGAAACTACAGTGGATAGAAACCAACAACTAAATGACAGGTAAGGAAAATTCCATCTTATCTTCTTCCAGTTGTTTCAGGGTAGGAGATAGACAATTCTCCAACTGCAATTCTAGCATACTTGGATAAAGTCAAAGAAAATAATAAAACCATTTATATACAAATACTTACTTGCTCTATCTGCAGAATGTACATCTGAAAAGACAACAATCACAAGGCCAGCAATACAAATTACTACACCAACCAACTTCTTGAATCTGTACTTCGTCTTCAAAAAGAACCAGGTGAAAAATAGGACACATGGGATAGCCCAACAATCCAGTAGCATGACACTTGTAATGGACGTGTACTGGTATGCCTTGACCACTGTCAATTCAAAATATTAGATTATTCTCTCTCAAGATTGCACATTTCCAAATAGTAAAAATAATTTTTTTTTCCTTCAATTTATTTCGAGTTCTTCATCTTAATTGGTAATGAATCACTTTTTTCTTAGAAAAAAACATAGGATACTGTTCTCAAACTAAAGTAAATGTTCAAAAATGTGTATTGAACAACTTACACTTATTTGAGAGCATAATTTTCTTAAAATCACTCAAAAACTTCATTAAGTCTCTCTAAATAACTACAATTTTCACTACAAGTGAAGTTAAATAGGAAGATATATATGAACAAGATGGAGGGTGTTGTAACTCAAGCTTACAATGGAAAAAAAAAAAAGTATCCGTCAAACAGTCAACAAATACCAAGAGGTCCCCGTGGACAAATTAAGCAGATAAGATGTTTAGAACATAAAATTATAGTATCTAGATGCACTTTTGAAAAGAATATCAAATTCAGTCATTTTTTCCTATTATGGGGAAGAGGACAAAGAAAATTGTGAAAGAGATGTTCTGGCTTTTAAAACATTTAACATACACAAGTTTCTTAAAATCCCTTCTCTGGAGAAATAATGAAAAGCAGTTAATTTTTTTTTTCCAGTTCCTTTAGGTAGTGATGTGACACACCCTTCAGAACATTAGCTTCAGGTAACACGGCATCCATGTCTCCTAACTTCTCAAGATCCACAACATTACTTGGCTATCGATCAGGAATTAGTACTGAACTGAAAAGGATGCATGAACAGATGCTTGAAAAATAAGGCAATTGTTGGTTTCTTTATATTATGTTCTGTTACAAAATTTGATAAGCTCAAAAAGGTCATAGTAACTTACCAAGAAAATTAGCTTCAACATCAACCAATCCAAGCAGGACATAGTAATACCATTTTGCCTGCTTATAGAAGAAAGAAACAAATGAGAAAGTAAAACCATGAGAAATTCATGCAATAACTGAACAGCTGAATATGTTGTGTCAATTCAAATAAAATTAAAGCACCATCACAGAGTACGAAAGAAAAGATTGATGATCTGCATTCACTTAACTTCCTCATATGATGCAAGTCTTCATCACATAACATATTTTGTTACAAACTACCAAAAATACATAATCACGATGTACTCGCCATTATAACATCACACTATAGCAGTCAAAGTTTGCAACATTCTTTTAATTTCTGAAGGTCCTCCCCTTTGTTGCTCAAGCCAGTTTAGCCATCCATTTATACAACTGTTAGAAACCAGCATACAACCCCGTTAACATCAATAGGACAGCAATGATAACATATACCCAGGAGATGATATAAAGTAACCATTACGACCTGTCCCCTTAAAGCCCCACACGACCTCCCCCCACCCCCACCCCCACCCCCACCCCCTCTGCCACAAATGTGCACAGTGCACTGATGACTACATGTATATTATCAACTACTGTTGATGATAGAAATCGGATCGACCAATTCCTCTCATATAGCCAAGATTTTCACCTCCTAGACTCACTAGTTTTGAAGCTTAAACTGGAACAAGAGGTGAAATGGCTATTTGAGAGGGAGATATTTGAATTTGCATGCTTTTGTTCTCTTATGCTGGGCTTTGCGGCAACTCGGTCATTCTAGGAGAGACGACAAGCGACGGCCTTTTATTGGCTAGTTTGTAACTGATTCTGTTATAGTAATACGTTTTACTCACTTGCCCATATGCACTTCAATAACGGTTCCTGGCCAGCCTGGACTGAGGGAGTTCGCCTACCACTCTATTTTGGGGACCCCCAAGACTATCTTTCCCTTTGTTTCCTAGTCTATAGGTACAACCTCATCTGCTAGCACTTCTTCGTTGCTTGGTCGGGACACCCTTTTACACTTGTTTCCCCCTTTGCACCATTTATGCTTCACAAGTAGAAAGCATGGTTCGCGGAGTGTATTTCTTGGTTCAACAACAAACATCCCTTAAGTTTTATCTTTGTAAAAATCACTGGGATGGAGGTCCAATTGAAGCTCCACAAAACTTTACTAGTTTAATGCATAAAATTCCTTTCAGCACTCTTATCCAGCATTATCATCTCATGCTTTCTCCTCTCCGCTCGAGCAAAATAGGCCAACTATAGCCACTGAGGTCAGTAACGTATGTGCATCACCATTGAGATATAACTGGAGAAAGATTACTGTTGTCTCTAGTTGTGCCAACTAGGAGAGTAAAATTCAACTATGCAAATAGTTATTTACCTATATCTTGTACGAGTTATTAAGCCCTTGTTTGGTACACATTATTTTTTTCATTCTCATTCTTCTACTCATTTTCAACCACACATTCTTTAATAAAATAATATTTTCCCTCACATCAATAATTTTTTCTTCTTTTTTAGAATACATTCTTCCAAAATAGTGTCGCTCAAACACACCCTAAATGGAAAAGGGAATAAAAATTCGCAAGTTGAAAGGTTGTTCCTAAATGCCTCTGCTGATAGAACAAACATTTCTTAACACGTGTCTATTTCGCTTTACCTTCCTACATAATGTTTTTGAACAAGTAAGCAGTGTTAATTTAAATAGGTAGTCAGGTTATTTGTCCTAGAAGAAAATATAAGGGGACATCTGGTTGGTTGTTTTTAGTTTTCAATCTTGTAAAACGCCCAGAACTTGTTTGGTCAAGCATTTTTTAAAATACATTTTTGATAACAAGATTAAACTTACAACATTAAACTCAAAACAATACTCAAAAACGGAAGTAAACGTTTAACTCAAATGTTATTTAAATAAATAAAAATTCCAAAAAAAATCATATAAATTAAAACACACAAAAATTATCAAATTCGTAATTTGCATTATCTTATTTCCTATGTATTGCCAACTCAANAAATTTCAAAATTGGAAACCAGATGTGTTTCCAGTATTCTATTTTGAGAAATAATTTTTCAGAACGACACATTTTCAAAAATCAAATACAGACCCTAAAAAAGATCAAAACTTAAAACTATACTGAAAAGCAAATGGACCCTAAATGTTTCCAACTGAACTGGAGTCAAATGGAAAAAAAAATCTTAATCATATGCTTTGTGCTTTTCCATTTACAGAGAAACTGGACCTCACGTATGCCTTAATTACACTCGTTCATTATGAACCCTCAAAAATTAACTTGGTCTCAATTCTAGGAAACCCTACAAATTCTTGAATTCTATTATCCTTATACCAATACTATTGTGGAGCACTAGAACACGAGATGTTATCTATTGATTTAAGGAAAAGATAGTATCCAAAAGATAAACCATAAGCAAATAGAACAATGAATGCCAAAAAGTGCAAAAGCTGATCAGCTAACCTTGAGAGCTTTCCTTCTATAGAGCATAATGCCTCCATACACCAGCGCCAATAATATATAATTCAAAAAAGACTGAGATGTTGGTGCATTGATTCCTATTATTGATAGATAAATGAGGAAATTAAGTTAGAAATAGAATAAGCTTAAGAAAAAGAATATTTGCTTCGAATTGCAGAAAATCCAATAGTTTATGAACTTTCTGACTATTCGAAACAAGCGATAACATACTAGAGAGGAAAAGTGCTAATGAAAACTATGTTAAATACATATAACAACGTAAAAAAAAAAAAAAAACCAATGTAACCAAAATATACAAAAGATGCATATTTAAGCACTTTAATTACAGCTACAAATAGGCTTTCAGCCCAGGCACAAATGCAATTTATCAGAGGCACGCTCTGCTACTGAGCTAATACCAAGTCGTGCTAGCCTTACCACTATGCAAAAAAACTGAGAGCAACCTAGCGAAATCCATTAGAAAAACAAAATAATCAAAAGAAAACGGAATGATCATGATAAAATAATAAAAACAAGAACAAAGAACAAAGAACAAGAAAAATATCATTATCAATATCAAAATTAAAGGGAAGAGGGGAAAAAAAGAACCTTTTTTGGCAAGTTCAGAAGACAGGAATCCAGTTGAAGTGATGAGTAGAGATAGAAACTGTCCCAGCCCAAGACCCACCACTGTATTCTTTGTCAAAACCTCCTGGCAATTCACCATCTTCTTCCAATGTATATATGAATATCTATGCACTTCAGCGGACAATAATTTTCAGAAAATGGCTAAAACCACAGAATTAAAAACAAGTCAGTAGCCGAAAAGGCTACCAAAAAGGACAAGCAGCAAAGTTTCAAAGCGTTGAAAAAACACACTCTTTCGTAAAAATTCCCCCCACCCACTAATATTTATTAGTATAAAGTACAAAAAACACACATCCATCATCTATATAGAATAATTGCAGGTAGAATGGTGATGAAATTTGCCTGTTGAGTGGGAAACCAACGGCTGTGGATGATTTTCCCAGATGCCTGTTGACTCGTGAGAAGTTGCGAATTACACGGAATTTTTCTTGTGATAAAATGCAATTAGCGTTAATAACAACGTCGATTTCATACGCAAGAACTAATTATTGAGAAATAGAAGTCTAAACTCACTGATTTTATCAAAATTGTTTGTACATAGAATTGTTCGCGAATATTTAATTGTTAAAACTTTAATAGGTCAAACTTTATGGGATTCTTATTGGAGTTGATAAATAATATTGATGCCCTACATGTTCATCTTTAATAACAGAAAATCACACAATTGGTTCGTAGTCTACTTTTCGAAATTAAATTTAGTCTTTAACTTTTCATTACAAGCGCATATTCCATTTATTATTTTAGATGTTGCAAATATTCGTTGAGTCTTCATGTGATATTTTTCTATCGTGGAGCTAAATTTTAATTTAACTTGATTTAGCGCTCAAAATTTTTAATTGAAGCAAATTTTGTGGAATTTAGGGGTGTATCGTGTGTGGGCCTTTTGAAAACGGGGATTGGCTAGTAGGATTAGGGTTTCAGAATGTAACGAGAATTTTAGGTGTTTCTTTGAAACTCAAAATTAATTTAATAGAATTATGATTTAAAAAAGAATGGAGAACGTCGGGGTATCATACTGGGATTAGGATTTAGCAAATTTCATGGAATTTAGGGGTGTATCGTGTGTGGTCTTTTGAAAAGGGGAATAGGCTAGTAGGATTAGGGTTTAAGAACGTAACGAGGATTTTAGGTGTTTCTTTGAAATTCAAAATTAATTTAATAGAATTAGGATTTAAAAAATAACGGAGAAAGTTGGGGTATCATACTAGGATTTGGATTTAAGAAACAAGAGAGAATTTAAATGGTACATGTTATTCCAAATTCATATTATGGTCATTAGGCCTTTTAACCCTATTCTAAGTTCTAAAGACCATACATCCCTAAATTTATGTTATTTCTTAAATCCTATTGTTATTAACTCTATTGTGAATCTCGAAGTCGTATACTTTTAAAATCACTATTTTGTTTTAAATTGTAAGTATATTAACCCTATTTTGATATTCAAAGACCAAACGCTTTTAAAATGTTTTTTCTTCTTAAACTATATTTCTATTCTGAGTTTGGAATACCAAGCATCGCTAAATTCTTTGGTTTTTTGAAACACTATTTTTTACACATTGAGGACTGCCTTACTGTCTGGACAACAGTTGGGGACCAATACTGCAATTTCCTTTTTAATTGTTTTGATTAAGATTATTTATAGCAGTAGTCACAACTCACAAGGAAATGAATTCATGGCATAATTTAATTGAGCAGCTAACTTTATTACACACACACACTCAGAGAGAGAGAGAAGAGAGAGAGAGAGAGCACGTTTTCCATTTTCTAATTTTTGAAAATAATTTTTCAAAATACTAAAAAGAACATATTTTCAACTATCGCAAAATGAACACTCAAAACACAAAATCTAAAATGAATTCAAAACTCAAAATACAAAATTGAAACACAAATAGAACAGCCCCCAAGTATTTTCAAGATCTCAATTCATAATTAAGAGTTACAGGTTTTTCTTTAAAAAAATTGGATATAATTAAAATGGGTAATTGGCGCAAAACGTCCCTACTTTTGCACGATTTTGTGCAAAACGTCCATACTTTTCATTTTTGGCGCAGAACGTCCATACCATTCACATTTTTGGCGCACAACATCATTTTGACCAATTTTTAACATAGAATGACCAATATACCCTCCTATATAAATAAAACAAAAAAGAAAAGAAAAGAAAATTCAAGGTTAAATTGCAATCTTACTCCTAAACGTTCTAAAAAAATGCAAATCAATCCAAAACT
>CAIGRO010161364.1:0-13627 GCA_903798355.1 Fraxinus baroniana | reverse complement strand
TGGACGACACGAGATGAATAGTGAAAATCAAATCCACTCTTTTATAGTAAGTAGGATATATATATATACACACACAACAGTTTTTCATGTATAAAACTTTTTTTTTATTTTTTCACGTATTAATCCAATTTAAAATTTTGTAGCCCGATTTTGAATCCAACCCTAAATCCGTAAGCAAGGGGTATGTAACAAAATTCCAAATCTAAGGACTTGTCACGACTCCTCTATGAGGAATCAAAATCAAGAAGATGAATTTCCTAAAAGACAAAGTAGCACCTCATCCTACCTCACATCACATGCAAACCAGTCCACACACGACACCGCCCTACAATTCTACAAAACAGAATCTCAAAGCTGAAACAAATCAAGAATTAGAAAAAGATAAAAAAGCCATCTCTCACTGTAAAACAGCGCCCACAGCTAGCGGTTTCTCCTTTTCCCCTCCCCACTCACTCACACTTTCCCTTTCCCAATACTTTTTTCTTCATCTCAATCTCTTCCTTTTCATTTTCTACCAAATAGTTTCTCCTTGTCCTTTATTTTTTTTTTATTCGTTATAATTTCACCTCCATCACTCAACTTCAATCTTTCGGAAAACCATAAATTCTTTGCTTACGGCGTAGTTTATTCTTTTCCCGCTCAGGCCCAGTTTATGATTTGTAATGTTTGTATCTATGTGAAGTGGGTTTCGAGAATTTTTTTAAGGGTTTGATTTGTCTGAGAAAAAATGGGGACTGAATTGGAAGATGGGGTAGAGTATTCGTTTGCGATGGAATACCACGGACCGCCAATAACCCGGAACCTACCGCTGGCCGTGCCCATCAATGTGGATCGGATTCCGGTGGCGGCCGTGGTTTCGCCGGTGACGTTACCGGATAAGTTGTCGCTGCCTATTGTACACCCATTATCAGCCACTGAGATAAGTAAGAAATTCTCCAAGGAGTGTAAGTTGGGTTCCTCGTCCGAATTTTTGACTGTTTCTCCGACTTCCGTGATATCTTTTGAGCAGGGAAAAGACGGGGTTGGTGAGGGTTCTTTTAGTAAAGAATCAGGTTTAGGGTCTGAAACTTCTGTTTCTCCAAGCTCAGTGACTAATGCATTCGAGGAAAGAGATCCTAGTAATGGTCCCAGTAGCAATAGTAATTGTGTTATATCGGGCGAGTTAAGTAGTGATTTAGAGAGTTCTAATCATGATTATGAGGCTAATGGAGGGAACGAGTTGGGATTTTCATCCGTCACTCATGACCATTCGCTCGAGATGATAGGCGGTGTTGAGAGTTCTGGTGCATTAGGGTTTTCAGATTGCTCTGAGAAGTCGATGGAAATGTCAGGAAGCTTGCAGAAGTGTGTTTCGAGTGATTGCAAAGAGAGGCTAAATTTTAATGAGTCGAACCAGCAAGATTGGGACTCTAATGAGTCAGTAATGAGTATGGACTACCCATCTTCTCGGATTTCTTCCTGTAAGTTTGGTGATGGGAAAAATGAATCTGGTCGTGATGTTAGGCGAGTCTCATTGGTGAGATTTTGTGATATTGAGTCAGATGATGATGATACGGACAAGGAGTTTAGTCGTGCCAAACCTGAGGTAGTTATAGCAAAGAGAGAACCTGCAGTGAAGGTGAGGAAAGGGGCATGTTATCGGTGTTTGAAAGGAAGTAGGTTTACGGAAAAGGAGGTTTGTATCGTTTGTGATGCAAAGTATTGTAGTAATTGTGTACTCAGAGCAATGGGATCTATGCCGGAGGGAAGAAAGTGTATCACATGCCTTGGATTCCCCATTGACGAGTCTAAGCGTGGCAATTTGGGGAAATGCTCTAGGTTGCTCAAACGACTGCTTAATGATTTGGAAATTCAGCAGATTATGAAAGCTGAGAAATTGTGTGAAGTAAATCAATTGCCACCGGAGTACGTTTGTGTTAATGGTAGGCCTCTTTATCACGAGGAGCTGGTTATGTTGCAAAGCTGCCCAAATCCACCAAAGAAGCTGAAACCGGGAAATTATTGGTATGACAAAGTATCAGGTCTTTGGGGAAAGGTGAATTTTATAGTTTTAACACATTATTCTAGTATTGTTGCTCCTAATGTTTGCTGTCATTACTCAAGTTAACCAATCTGCTCATCTTAACAGGAAGGAAATAAGCCTTCACAAATAATTAGCCCCCATCTAAATGTTGGGGGTCCCATTAAGGCAGATGCTAGCAATGGGAACACTCAAGTTTACATAAATGGTCGTGAGATTACTAAAGTGGAGCTGCGTATGTTAAAGGTTGGCATCTGCACTCGTGCAAGAAATAACTTCAGATCTTTCTCGTAGTTGTTAACTTATAGTTCTTTATGTTGCAGTTGGCGGGAGTTCAATGTGCTGGTAATCCACATTTTTGGGTGAATGAAGATGGTTCATACCAAGAGGAGGGACAGAAAAATACGAAAGGTTATATCTGGGGAAAGGTGGGATATCTGTTGAGACCATGAATGATGCTTCTTCACCGCCACCAAAAAAAATAAAAAAATAAAACATATAAATAGATAAATAAAAGGCTTACTCTTCCTCTCTGTTTACCTGCCATTCTCCTCTCACTATTTATGTTAATCTTCAGGCTGGAACAAAGCTTCTTTGTGCTGTACTCTCCCTTCCAGCTCCTTCCAAATCCTCTTCTCCTTGTGGAGAGCAACTGAATAATGTGGTCAGTCGATCATTTCCTGACTACTTTGAGCATAGAGCAATTCAGAAACTTCTTTTGATTGGTAATGGTGGATCTGGGACGAGTACCATATTTAAACAGGTACTTCCTGAAAATCAGAAATTTTCTATCTTGATATTTTGGCCTATTTTAATCCCTTTGTCTATTCTCAGATGGTTGGAATACATCATGGGAAAGATGGTCTTATGACCCTCAAAATATATCGGTGTTCAAATAATAATAATTTTTGCTCTTATTGTGTTCTCATGCTATTTGGCATCCATATTATTGATGCAATAAGCCATTTATCCTCTTAACTGCTTTAACATGCTCCTTAATCCAAAAAATCGATATTTTGATATTAAATTAATTGGATAGCTCTAAAATGGGTCTCTATTAGGGATAAGAAGACATCCAAAATCTGGATATTTTAATTTGGCCATCCAAATCATGATTTGATTTTAATAAGGACAAATGTTGAAATGGTGAAGTAAAACATAACAAGAAAAGAACTTTTACATAAAGATGGGCATAATTCTTATATTGTTAATACTTTAATTACCGAAATTTTCCAATTTTTTCAATACTTTGTCTAAACAAGCCTGCCCCTAATGTACCACTTCTGGCAAATCACAAGTTCAGTTAACATTGTGTAAAACACACCTGTTTGATATTATTTATGGCTGCAAACTCTCGAGTATAATTGTAGAGGCACTTTCTTAAAGAAATGATTATGTCTGGTATCTTGAACATAAAGATCATTATTTTGAAAAAAAAAAAATGGTTAAAGAGGAAGAAGAAGTTGAAAATATTAAAATTTCCCTTCATTTATGGCAAAATGTATAATGTCTTCATTACTTTCTTGTTACACATGTTTCCTTTAGGTATGCACTACTCAGTGCTCAGTCACTCAGGACTTGCACTTTCTATACTATCTCAACTTCTAGCCAGTTGCATGCCCATACAATTTCAGTTCACTCGTTTACTATTTCCCAAATTTGGTTGCACACCGCCATTGTGGTTCCCTGCTACAAAAAATATATATCAGAACCATTTTAATTTATAATATTTCACTTTATCATCATAGTATTGTCCAAACACAAGTACACTAGTGCATTTGTAGTATCTGTGTCAATGTCAACATGATTGCTTGTCTGCTAGCACAAGTTAGGAGTTGATAGCTTTGAAGTACCTGCTTTTCTCTATTAAGTATCCGTATATCTAATTCTTTTTCTCGAACGAGTTCTTTTATGAAGCAGTTTTTTGCATCAATCGTGCATGCTTGAAATGTTTGTTTTGTGTGATTCTTCTTCTTTTTTTGTTTTCAACAACACCTTGTCAAATTGGCTGGTTATATGATTAAATATTGTTGTATTAGGCCAAAATTCTTTACAAAGACGTAGCTTTCTCAGAGGATGAGCGTGACCACATCAAATTGTTGATCCAGACCAATGTGTACAGTTACATTGGAATACTTCTTGAAGGCCGTGAGCATTTTGAAGAAGAAAGTTTGAATAACTCGAGGAAAAATGGTTCTGATGATGATACTGAACTTACTGGTATGTGTTAACCACATAATGGCTTGTTTCTTTACCCTTCAAAGCATAAAAAAAACCCATTTAGCTGCTAGCTGGGAAGCAAATTTGTTATCCACTGCACTCTGTCTAGCTGTTGAGTTCTCTTGTTTGTTCTTCATTGTTTACTTTTCTTATTGAGTTGGTAATTTAGAAGTACGAAAATGCAATGTGAAGTTGGGTATTTTGGCTACTAACAGGTTGTGGCGATGGCAATGATGAAAAAACTCCGTATTCCATTTGTCCAAGGTTGAAATCATTCTCCGATTGGCTTCTGAAAATTATGGCTTCAGGAACATTGGAAGTGATTTTCCCAGCTGCTACTCGTGAATATGCACCTTTGGTTGAGGAGTTGTGTAGCAATTCAGCCTTCAGAGCAACTTACAATCGGAGAAATGAATTGAAAACTCTACCCAGTATTGCTAGTTATTTCCTTGAGCGAGTAAGATCATAACTTATTTCACATGCATGCTTGATTGATTAGTATGAATTCACTAGACATATTTTGGTGATGCTTACTAAAATGGTGTAAATCAATTCAAGCAAACCTTCACATTTGGCTTCTTTGATTTCTGGATAGTCTATTTGGGTGCTCCTCAATTACATTTGTGATCATTTATCCTGTCTAATGTATAATCGAGGTGACAAGAGTGGTTTACATTGACCTTGTAGGCTTAATTGTATCTTTGTTTTGGTACTTATAAGAGCAAATGTTCCAATAAAATAGAGAACTATCATAAGAAAGGATTGCTTTTGGTATTGGTAGTTTGTAGGAATGTGGAGCCTTTTAAATTGTAGTGTGTTTCAACATAACCTTCAGATATACATATGTTCTCAATTCTCAGGCAGGAATGAGCAGAAGCATACATTCTTAAGGCTAGCTTCTTTGGCTAGAGAAAGTATAGATTAGGTTCATTGACAACATTCATTAGCACTTTGATGAACTGAAACCAAGTTTCCATGTAACTGTATTGATTGGTTTAGATTTGAGAGCTCAGTCACTTATAGTTGTGCAATCTGCGTTTTCTCTTCTTCAGGCTGTTGATATATTGAAACCAGATTATATGCCATCAGATTTGGATATCCTATATGCTGAAGGTGTTACTTCATCCAATGGGCTTTCATGTGTGGACTTTTCATTTCCGGAGCCAGCACATGATGATGATGTTGACAGTGAGGATCCGCATGATTCTCTGCTCAGGTATGTCTAATAATTGATATATGCATGTTTACACTTGAGCTTTTTGTATTGTAACTTCCCTAATCAACTTCAATCATATAAAATTTGGTTCTGCAGTT
This sequence comes from Fraxinus baroniana, assembly GCA_903798355.1. Taxonomy (NCBI): domain Eukaryota; kingdom Viridiplantae; phylum Streptophyta; class Magnoliopsida; order Lamiales; family Oleaceae; genus Fraxinus; species Fraxinus baroniana. The sequence goes on along the minus strand of CAIGRO010161364.1, from coordinate 8,073 downwards.
TTTCTCATTTTGAAAATTTCAACGTGGCTTCGGTTTTTGCAGATTATAGACTTTAAACTGTAGTTGTCAAGTATAACAAATAGGAACTTGCTACTTGTTTAGTTCATTCTTATGCGCTATAAAACTTAACACTACACCTATATGTACATGTTACTGTGTTATTGAACAACCATATAAATTATATACATAGCTTCAAAATACATTATTTCATTACTCATTTTCAACCAAACATTCTTCAATAAAATAATATTTTCCATCACATCAATTACTTTTTCTTACTTTTTAACCACATTTCCCATCATATCACTATTTAAAATACATTATTTCCTCAATGATATCCATCACACACCCATAATAAATAAATGAAGAAAAAATGAAGGAATATGCAGCAGAGAGTGGAAGAGTCTAGTGGTTAAACAGATGAATATAGATTGTAGTTCATCCTTTTGAACTTCGATGTAAGTTCTGACTTCTTTTTTTTTAATCCATTTTTCCAAACATATGGATTCAGTGATTGCCCAATCGCCTGGATATTTGGCTGGGCAGTAAACTAGGAAGTTACCTGGTCCCGCCACCCACCTACTCTAATTATCTACCATGCTTCCAGCCTTATTTTCAGTCAAAAACAGTTGGTGTCTGGTCACCACATGTGCTTAGTAGATACAAATAAAAACATTGAACCTCGAGTAGTAGGAAATGAGCAGGAAATCACTTTGTCCTAAAAATTTGGTCTCCAATAAAGAGCTGGATAAGATAGAAGAAATTATCACGTGTATACTATGCTCCCTCCCTAACACTCATTGAAATGGGGAAAATAGTCGTGTGCCTAGACAACCACAACCTTTTTTCTAACATCTTTCCAAGATAATAGCTTATAAAGCAAAACTATTCTGACAGTGAAAAATGCCTTTCCGTATAAAGTTCTACCTTCAACCCTATGTTAGGCATGCAATAGAAGTTGGTGGAAGGAAAATTGTTTAGAGTGAAATGGAAGAAAGTAATGTTCTCTCATTTGACTGGAAAAGAACTTAAAAGAGGAATTGACCACCAGGTGGAAAAGTGAGTTTTGTTGTTTTATTCGACTACAGAAGGTGAATGACAAGCTAAATGTTAAATGTGTCTCTACCATAATTTGTGTATCTACCCTATTATGGCTCATGGTTGATATTATTTTCATGTCATATCCAGTGGATAATATGATTAATTTCCCACGTTGCAAACCATTGCCTAGCCTAGGTATAGTAGAAATTTTTTTCACAATTCAACAGATAATCAACACTTCTACGTGACTTGGCCTGCCTTTTGTGAACATGCTAGAAGGTTTGGTCTTTGACTACTGGCAACTCAATTTGACAATTAAGTCACCCATTTTGGCAGTTTTCATGTGGGTCTCGTAAGTGAGGTTTCTAAGCTTTTCTTTCTCTATTTTTACCTGAAGATTGGGTGCCAAGTGAGGTTCTCAAAATGTCGATAGATTGTTGCTTTAAAGGCATAAACATTCATGAATGTTTTGCTAAATTGTGAGATTCAATTGTTGGTCCACTTAATTTGGTTTAGTTGTATTCGATTATTCCATATCAAAATTCTATTTGCACACTAACATCATGTAATGGCACCTCAACCCTAATCACTTCATCCTCCCTGCCCCCAACAAACTGAAGAGCACCTCCGCATAGCATAGCCTGCAATATCACTCTTCATAGTCATCATGGGCACCCTCTGCATGGCAACACAAGGATCATAGTCCAAGTTGTATTTGCCTTGACATCATATTTCATTCTAGAGAAATGTAGTACAAAAACCAAAATGATCATTATCATCTACTGAACAGTTACATCGTATAAAACATGAGATTCGCACACATCTTCAGTAACATATATATCGTGGTTGAATAGAATTTATAAAAGAATGCATCATATTAAGATCTGCCCATGGATGTTCATTGGGAAGCTTAAGATGCCAAATTGAATCGATTTTTAGATTTGTATTCCTCGCTCTACACCATGTGAATTAAGCATAAATCACCTAAATCTATGGTGTAGACTTTTGACTACTGTCTTGTTTGTCTGTTTTTATCGATTTGAAGATTTTATGCCTGGTTCTTTAGTATTTTCCAACAATATCTTCTGGTTTCCAGATTTCAGTTGATTAGATTGCAGACTAAAGGTTTCGCAGAAAACTGCAAGTGGCTTGAGATGTTTGAGGATGTTCGACTTGTTATCTTCTGTGTCTCCCTAAGTGACTATAACCAGTATGTTATTGATGGTGAAGGGATCTCAGTCAACAAAATGGTGTTAAGTAAAAAGCTTTTTGAGAGTGTTGTTACTCATCCAACTTTTGATCAGATAGACTTCCTTTTAGTACTAAATAAATTTGACTTATTCGAGGAAATGGTAGAACAGGTTCCTCTAAGTCAGTGTGATTGGTTTGATGATTTTCATCCCGTGATAAGTCGCAATCGCTCCAACAGCAACAGAAACAACATCAACAACCCATCTCTTGGACAGTTGGCATTTCATTATATTGCTGTTAAGTTCAAGAGGCTGTACTCGGATTTAACTGGTCGAAAGTTGTATGTATCACTAGTGAAGGGGCTGGAGCCAAATAGTGTTGATGCTGCACTAAAGTATTCAAGGGAGATTCTGAATTGGGATGAAGAGAGAAACAACTTCAACTCAAGTGAGTATTCGGGCTATAGCATGGATACAAATTCCTTCTCTCATTGAAGTCAAGTAAAGAAGTTTATCCCCACCGTACATAAACGCGTGAATGAGCAAACATATTTATAGGAACAATTTGGAGTATATTCTTTGTATGTCTTCGTTTGTAATGTGAGTTTGGGCTGCTGGATTGGAAATTGGCAAGTGATTGAAAATTAGTGCCACAATATTCAGAATGACTCGTGCTGTGTTTTTCTCTTGGAATTTCATGTTGTAGGCTAATTCTTGTTATGAAATAGTTTATTAAGTATAGTTGAAAAATTCTGGTAATGAAAAGAAAATTATAGTTCTATGTAACATGTTTGTGTAGCTTTCCACTTGTGGATTCAACAAATCAGGCAGTTGTAATTTGTTTACCCTGTTTTTATTTTCAATTCCTCGGGTTGGACACTGTCTTGTTCCGTTTAGCATCTCAAATGTGTCCGTCTATTCTACTTGGTTACCATGTGTAAGGTCGTAGCATCGTTCTCCACTTCTCTTTTTCAATTGTTTCAAGTCTGTCTTTGCTATTACTTTTTCTCGAAATAATTTCTTATATGCCTTCCCTTGACGGGGTTATTGAAAAAATGCCGTGATCTAATTTTTGTTTAAAAGGCTATTTTTTGAGTTTGCATGAAATGTTTTACCAATTCTTATAGCACTTTTGGTACGTAGTAATGTACTATGGCTCATGTGCTTGGTCGAGCACTGGATGTGCCAGACAAACCTTGCCAGGTTTATAACCAAGGCATGATTTGACTACATTCAAGAAAATCTACTCCACTATTCAGTCTTGAGTACCAAACGTGTCAATTATGTTTCGACATTTATGATTGGGTAACAATTCCTCTGGCACAAATATAGAATATTTAATTTTAACATCTTCAGAAAGAAGGATTAGGAATCAAGGAATGAACAAAGGGCAAAGGAAATATTTTACAATAAAAAAAAAAATGGAGAGAACTTCACCTCCTTTCCTCGTTTTAGGAGGTCGTAAAAAGAGAGTATAATGAGAATAGAAGTGATTGCTTTTCATTTTTCAGGAAAGCCAATTTTCCAGGAAAAGAGAGGAAACAGAACTTTTGAAGAAAGAAAACATATTTCTAAGAAAAAAACCGACAATATTTACCCCTTTTTCCCCTTTCTCCTAGCTCCCCTTTACTCGCTTAAGAACCTCTAGGAGGAAACGTAACGAAAACACAAAATCAGTCAGCTACAAAACTATATCGTGCCTGTTCCATTGTGCTCAAAAGAATGTTTTTACATGCCCAACTCAATCTTGACATCTGTTCATTCAGATGGACGAGATTAACTTGCGCAGATTGCTTGCTTTCTTCCTTCAAATTAAGCCATTGCCTCATATTTGACCCCCAGAAATGACATCCTTCAAAATCATTCTCCCAACTGATCCTGTTTAGTAGGAGACCCTTGCGGATGTAGCATGCCTACGCATTTCATGATTACAAATCAACAATCGACAGACATGGACAAAGTAAGACAGGCTCCAACAGCCATCCCAAAACAACGCTACTTATAATAGTCAGATTAGTCGAACAAAATTTGGTTTCTACTTTCATGAAAAAGAAACATTACGAAAGGAAGGATCTTTCACCTGCAATAAACCCATGATAACGTCTGAAGTGCCAGCACCTTCCCGTAGACAAAGAAGAATGCCATGCTGCAATTTTGCCAACATTATTGATTATGAGTAGGGCAGATTAACAAGAAATACTTGTAACGAGAGCTTGTTTGGCTAAGGTTAAAAATAAATGAGTTACATTTCCAATATTGATCGATAAAAAGAATATTTATTTCAATAATTACTTTTTTACTTATAAATTTAACTTATTAAGCTCAACCAAATATGCTCTAATTCTCAATAAATTTAGCAACAGAACATATTAAATAACAGTGCGAGTTCCTTGAACGAACTCACATCCCCTATTTCGTTGAATCCTTTAGTAACGCTCTCCATGCATATGAAGTAGAAATCCTTATCATTTAAAGATCGCATCGTCATCATTGATAGCTTCGGTATATGCCTCTTGGGATTTAAGCAACCAATTCTTATGGGCAGTAGCTCCTTGCCTAATGCAAATCTTACTTAGAAGCTATATCTGATATGAAGACAGCAAAAGAAAATGAACTAAATATATGTATGGCTACGTACAAAGAGAAACCTCACCTTTGCTCCAGAAGAGATCAATGCCTTCCTCTTTACTCACTTCAGCTGGAGAAGGAACATATCCCAGATTAATCCAGGTGTTCATTATTATCTCAAGCCTATCCTGGAGAAGAATGTAGGAAAAAGATGCTTAAATGCAATATGTAGCAGATAAGGTTGAATCTGGCGTTGCCAAGGTATTGAAAATATAGTGAACCAAAACACGAAAGTAGCAAGTAAAAACAAATTTGTAGGAGACATCGTAAATAAATAAAGCGGTTTAAGCTATTATATGGGGTGATTTAACATGATATCAGAGCAGGTAGAAGTCTTGAGTTCAAGTTTCAAAATCAACCAACCATGAAATTTGTGCACGTGGCATTTCTTTGATGGGTAAAGTAAATTTAGCCTGCTCATGAAGGGATGATACGAGTACTAAATTTAAATAAATAACCATGTTCCCTCTAATAACTTGTTGAACTAATTCACCTAAAAGCTCAAGTTGTTAAAGAGGCGACAAACCTATTTATTTAAATTGTCTTCCTCACCCCTTCACATGCACTCGTGCAGGCTGGAATCATTATTTATTGAAGGCCAGCCATGTGCAAAATTGTTTTAAATGGGCAGCAGCTAGACTTAAACCAATTCTTTTGCCATATCCGTGTTAAACCACTTTATCTAAAAACTTAAGCTGTTATAGAGATATGATATGTTTATTTTAATTTAGTCTTCAAGACAATTGAAATCAAAATATTGTTCTGATGAACATAGTAGTTACTTGAGCAGAACATGTGAATGTTGGGTAAATACAGTGAATTAAAAATTTAATAATAACGTTTTTTTTCTGGATTATTACTTAGAAGCTACTACTTAATGGAAAATGACAAGCATACAGAAGATTTAAAAGATGGGGGGAATATTCATGTAATATGAGATATGCACAAGACAGATGTATGAATTTCAAGAGTAAAGCACTTGTGTCAACATATGTAAGAAAAAAAACAAGACCTTGAGTTGTCATATGTAACAACATATAGATACAGTATCAACTGATTTATTGCCACAGTTAGAACTGACCTTAGTTAATGTTTGCAGATGTACATATTTAAGCCCTTGATAAATGCCAAAAAGATCAATAGCTGAAAAGATTGGGTACACGACAAATGGTAGACCTGCTTGCAATCTTTCCAATCAAGAAGTGAGAAAATATAAAGCAAATCTTGTCATTTGTCATCAGCATAAAAAATCCTACTTGCACATGAATATATTCTAATCAACTATTATAAGTAAACTGATTTCTGTCATCAATCTCAGAAGAAATTTACATATGTTAGCAAATATTACATTTTCATGTTAGAAAATGAAATCTCAACACGAGGAGTTAAAAGTGTAAATACTCAAGATGCATCATATTTGCCTGAATTCATTATAAGAAGTCAAGGGCAAGAACCTCTGATTGTTTTTGAACAAAATGTTCAAGATTGCAGCAAGCATAAGGCCAAGATTATCGAAGCACACTGTTTGGATCTGAAACCCAACCGACAATCAGATTGCATATCATAAATAAACACTAAGCCCCCATTTAAGCCCAATTCTTTAAAACTCCGTTTCCCCCAAACCCATTTTGACCAAACATTCTCCCAATAAATAATTTTGCTCATAAACCCAAAACCTTTCCATACTTTTGAACCATATATTCTCCAAAAAAAATAATCCATTTTTACGAAATCTATTCACAATAAATGGGGCTCATAAAGGGGCTAAATACAATATTCATTACATGATATTTTATAGTCAACCTGGGCCTTTGCAGAAACTTCTCCAAGATTGTCTGCAATCGCAAAGCTTCGGTAAACAGCAGTCTGCAGACAATGTGAGAATTTAAATTTTTCATCCGAATACACTGAACTGGTAGGCATGATAGATATAAGGAATGAAAAGTACATATCCATTATTAGAAATGGATTCCTCCACCCATCCCACAAAAAGCCAAGATGTATTCTCAACAAATTGGGGGTTGATTTCATGAATCCCTTTTTACCATTACATTTGATCCAATGATACATCTAGTGAAGTTTATGATAAAATCAAATGTTTCACAAGTAATCTAAATCTCTCTTTTCAAAATGTTCCATTGAAATGCAATGGAAATAGGCACCTCTGTAGGTCTACTCAACACATACTCTAACCATGTAGTCGCCATAATAATTTATGTTCAATTGATGTCACCTCCACTTGTTGGAATTTACCACCATTTCTTATTTTATCCATTCTAATAATGTTTCCATTTGACGTATTTGTCTTTATCCATTTCTATTTTATCAATATTTTGTCCCTAAATTCCTTACCTATATAACATCCAGGTATAGTTATTCTAATAACCAGTTTGTAGAACTTGCCATTTACTTTGGTAGGTATCTTCTAACTAATATGTAACAAGAATTCCTGTAACATTTCTCCATTTCATCCAACATCCTCTGATCATAAGCATTATATTCTTGTCAAATCACCATTCCATAGTAAAAATCAAATCTAGCTACACAATTGGGACAACATGATCCCTCGTTATGTCATCCTTTCTAGTTTCTACGGAAAAAAGGACAGTTTATGCATTCTGTCTTAGTCTTATTTAACCTAGTACCTTCAAATTCTAAAGTGCTTCAAATCTTCAAGTGACAACTTATCCCCTCTTCGTATCATCAACTAAAACTAGATTGTGAATAATAACCTTGGCACGAGACATCAAATCAATGAATAACCTGCAACAAGAAACCTCATCTTAAATATACCTCCTAAGTTCATCATTACTCAGCAAAACTTCTAGGAGTTACAGCAGAACTTTGAGACAAACATAAAGTAATAGTGTATTCTCTACACTCTACAGTTATCTGTACTAGATTGTACACTTGTGACTGCTCCAGCATACATATCTTTGATAGTATTGACATATTTAACGGAAATTCCTTTTTAAGTCAAGAAAATAGTAACAGAAAGAAGGAAAAACCAAGATATTTTTTTACATGGGTGGACCCCTATCATCCGGATTCATGTCTAATTTGGAAATCTATTTATATTGGCCACAGAATTATGTATAAGACGTTTCATGATATTTACAGATTTATCAGCCCTAGAGAAGATGTATATTGCTTTTACATGAACTAATACATATAAGTGATAGCCTATGATGCACCGACACAGACACATGTGTCC
>CAIGRO010161284.1:0-17987 GCA_903798355.1 Fraxinus baroniana | reverse complement strand
TACCGTGTCAGTTCTAAAGTGCCTAAGGTTAATATTCCCCTTTTTATTTATATTAAAATCAGATTTTTAGGTGATTTTGATAAAATAAAAATAAAAAATGATGAAATATATGATTGTAAAATTGTTGATTAATTGAAATATGTAATTAGAATTTGTTGACATTAATTTGAAGCAATCTTGTACTACATATTATTATTATTATTATTTTTTTATAACAAATTATGAGAATTGAAATTGGATATGTTTTGGCATACTTTTACAGAAAGCTTTGCCTGAATTATGCAAAAAATTGTTTCTAAAAATTGATAAATGTATTCCCCCAAGATAAGGTAAGTATTTTTGTTTTTTTTTTTTTTTTCAAATTAATAGTAGAAAACCCCATACTTGAAACTTTTTTGTGCGAAAAACCACCATTACATTCAAATTTTTCATTAAAAATAGTAAAAATATCAAAAATTAAAAGTAATAATTGCGATTTTAATATTCAAACTTTTTATTCCATTTTTTTTTTTTTTATATATACAACCTAGAATCCCAATTTTTTTAAACTTTATTTTTCACCCCACCTCACTTCATCTTCTTTTCCAAAATTTTATTATTTTATTTAATCCCTTCCAAAAGCCTTCAAAATCTCTCACACCAAATTCATTGTTTCTTCTTCTCATTCCAAATAGGGANAAATTTTTCATTAAAAATAGTAAAAATATCAAAAATTAAAAGTAATAATTGCGATTTTAATATTCAAACTTTTTATTCCAAATTTTTTTTTTATATACAACCCACAATCCCAATTTTTTTAAACTTTATTTTTCACCCCACCTCACTTCATCTTCTTTTCCAAAATTTTATTATTTTATTTAATCCCTTCCAAAAGCCTTCAAAATCTCTCACACCAAATTCATTGTTTCTTCTTCTCATTCCAAATAGGGATCTTTGGGGAGAGAGATTTAGGAGCTAAGAAAAATGATTTTGACTACCAATTTGAAGTTTCTTACGGAGATATTATTTAGTTTGAATGTTTTTTTTTTTTTTACTTGTATGTACACTCGACATAAAAATGGTTATAATGTATATATTTTTATGTCTTTCTTTTCGGTTTATTTTACGGGAGCTTAGTTAAAGTTTAATTTAGAAATCAATGAATGGCAGTCAGTATTCTTTATCTCTAAGCACTTTGAGTATGTGTTCATCCACTATGTATGCATTCTAAATTTATTTTAATTTCAATATAAAATAGTTAAATTGCACTTATTCGAGTGCATATGAATATTGTCTCTATTAAATTCTGTATATGTGTGTATTGATTATGATTTTTCATTGTCAACGAGAAGAAGAAATGATGAATTTGGGGTGAGGGATTTTGGAAGATTTTAAGTAAAATAAAAAAGTTTTGAGGAAGAAGATGAAGTGGAGTGGGGTGGAAAATAAAGTTTTAAAGGTTTGGAATTGTGGATGGTATATAAATTTTTTTTTTTGGAATAATTTGTAAAAGAATAAAAAGTTTAGAAACTAAAATTACAATTATTATTTTTAATTTTGATATTTTTAGACAACATGGTTGAACAATCACATTTATTAACTTTTGCTTGATTAATTAGTAAGATAAAATTTGGAAATAAGCTATCTTTGCTGTAATACTTGTAGGCTAATTATGTACAATACCGTACTACTTTTTAGGTACTTCTATAATGGAGAAAGTAACAGACAAACCTAAACTGAAAATTGACCAACTGCACCTGTATTGTCTCCCTCTCATACTTCCTCTCTTTCTACTCTATAAATATCCAGACTTTATACTCAATTTTCATCTCAATTCTTTCTTTCTTTAACACTTTTAATTCTACATTCAGAATCATTATTAATGTCGAGAAAGATGGCTCAGTTCAAAAACTTGTTCATGGTGTTCACTATATTTGCATTTGCCCCTCTTCGTAGCTTCTGTTACAGCACCAATGCTGGTTATCTTTACCCGCAGTTCTACGATAGGTCATGTCCACAAGCACGAGAAATTGTTAAGTTGATTGTTGCCAAGGCCGTAGCAAAAGAGGCTCGTATGGCAGCTTCATTGCTGAGGCTCCATTTTCACGACTGCTTTGTTAAGGTTTGCATTGATAATTGCCCATGTGCTCCGTTTAATATTTATTTTGTACACATAGGATGTTAAGGGATAGAATTCCACATCAAAAAAAAAAATGAAAATATAAACAAACTTATAAAGGATTGAGTTACTCCTCTTAATAAGGTTGACCCTTTAAGATGGAACCTCAAACCTTAACATATGATAATATTAAATATGCACTTTAATCATTCATGACTTATTGACGAATATCTATGAAGATTTCCTGGTCACGAAGGTTATCTTGAGGATGCTTTTTATTTGCATTTGTGCCTCAGGGAAGGAAGTTTGACTGCCTTACCATTAGTCTTGTAACGGCCTCTACTAATTTTATCTTTACATGATCGCGTAGGGGTGTGATGCATCAATACTTCTGGACAGCACTGGAACCATAATCAGTGAGAAGAGATCAAATCCCAATAGGAATTCGGTCCGTGGATTTGAAGTCCTTGATGAGATAAAATCCGCACTCGAGAAAGAATGCCCGCACACTGTTTCTTGTGCTGATATTATGGCTCTTGCTGCGAGGGATTCCACAGTTCTTGTAAGTAACACATTCTGACATAGCATTCAATTAAAAAATGGAAAATTATTTTGAAAGCCGATGGCATTTGCTCGTAATGCAGACTGGTGGACCTAGCTGGGAAGTTCCATTAGGAAGAAGAGATTCAAGAGGCGCAAGTGTGAGTGGTTCAAACCAGAACATTCCTGCTCCAAACAACACATTCCAGACAATCCTCACTAAGTTTAAGCTAAAAGGACTTGACATTGTTGATCTAGTGGCATTATCTGGTAAAATTAACACGACTCTCTCTTCTTTGTCATTATGTTATGTTACTTTCAAAACAAAGGCTTACGAAGTTGATCAATCAAGTGCTTTCATGGTATGATCTAGTGTATTTTATACTACGACACCTTTGGGGGACTTATTAACCTCTTTTGGCTTCTATCAAAATCAACATATAGGTTTGACTATCTTTTTGACTATACTAAGGACTTGATACTTTAATTGAAATACATATATATTACATTTTAGAATGATGCTATGAGTACATGGAAATTTCATAGAATATACACAGAAATTTGAAATGGATGAACTGGATTCAAACATTGAGGAGGGAAATTCACAGATACACAAGCAAGATTTTTTCAATTCAAAATTCTATACAAAATCTAGTAACATTTCATGTACTTGAGGAATTTTTGTACATTCTAAGGGCATGTGGAATATTATAATTTTTGTCAAAGCAAATGGAATTGTACAAATGGAGAAGTTTTCTATATAGGAGTAATGTAGAGCTCTAGTCAACCTGATAATTGGGAATTGTGCTTGTCATCGTATCCTGCTCAAGATTGACCTTTAAGACAAGTGTGATTTCTAATTTAATGTGATAAAGAATTCATGCAGCCGCGTCAAATCATAGGGAATAGGCTTATTTTGTTCATCTTTTGATGCTGATGAAGTACTAAATTTTCTTGCTGTGATTAATACAGTAGAGCATGCAAGTTTAACGTCTGGTAAATCCTCCTTCAGGAAGTCACACCATTGGAAATTCAAGATGTGTCAGCTTCAGGCAACGGATCTACAACCAAACGGGCAACGGGCAACTGGACTACACCCTAGACCAATCCTACTCAACCCAATTGCGTACTAGGTGCCCAAAGTCTGGTGGTGACCAAAACCTCTTTTTCTTGGATTTTGCCTCCCCAACAAAGTTCGACAACAACTACTTCAAGAATCTGTTGAGTTTCAAGGGCTTGCTGAATTCTGATGAAGTTCTGGTCACTAAGAATCAAGTGTCATTAGAGTTGGTCAAGAAATATGCTGAGAACAATGAGATTTTCTTTGACCAATTTGCGAAGTCCATGATTAAGATGGGAAATATTTCTCCATTGACAGGATCGAGAGGAGAAATTCGTAAAAACTGCAGAAAGATCAACGCTTGAATGTTCCCGTGAATGTGGTAGCTTGTCTGTACCTCTGTGTTTTATTAAATTTATGGCTTTGATTCAGATTAAGTTTTTCAAATGTCTAAAAGTTGTGTCAATTTCTGTGAACATGTGGAGTGATGTAAAAGCTTTTGGTATAACCTAATGAGAGTCCCTTGTCTGTTTCCATAATTAATTCACTATGATTCTGTTTACTTAGTCTCTGTGTGGTAAAATTTATAAATCATAGTCAAGTTTTATTTTTAAGTACTCATTCCAATTGCACCACTCTTTTCTACCTACCCATGAATTAAACTATTCGTAAATTATTCCCAAACCGAGGCTTAAACTTAGAAAGAGGTGCCGAAGAATTGTAACATTATACTTGTTACCCCCAGAATCAGTGGCTCCACGTAAGCAATATATATATATATATATATCCACGTGGGCAGCCACATACTCCAAGTAGCCAAGAGGGCAGAGAGCTAGTTGGAAAGTCAACAGATTGGCGCCGTCTGTGGGAAATCCTACATTTTACCACAAATACGCGTGAAGAAAAGGCCAAGCTACGTTTGTGAGTTTGATAAAAGAAGGCTCTTGCCCTTGAAAACGGAGTGTCCCTAAGAAAGGAACTGTTAAGAGCTTGAAACCCCTGAAGAAAGGGAGAAATCTCATGCTAGGTGATTGAGAAATGAGTTCAATTGAAGAAAACTCCCTGAAGAAGGGGAACCCTCATATGCTGCCCCAGCAGTCCATCCATGACCTCCAATGCGCAAAAGAGGGTGTTCCAGAGGCGGAGGCAAGGTCACAGCCAGGATTACTAGGGAGATGGCAACGATGGCTGCCAACATGAGAAATATCACTCAGCAGAACCTAGCTATGCATGAAACGCTGATGAATATGCAAGGGCGATGAGGCTATCAGACTCCTCAATACACAGCCCCTGAAGATGTCTTTCCTGAAGATCAAGCATATTACCAGGAGGAGAATGAAGTCTAAAGTCAAGTGACTGGGCATCATTACGATGGAATGGAAGCTCCTCGGGAAAGAGAGGTCGAAGCAGATTCATCGACCAACTATGCCACGGAAAGGCCGCACGAAGCTCCATTCAACTTTCCTCTAAATTACGAACTAGAAGATAGACCCCAGAGGTTCGCAAGCATTTTTGATGGCACCTAGAAATAGGCGGGCTCATTCACCCTAGGCGCTTAGAAATAGGCGGGCTCATTCACCCTAGGCGCTTAGAAATAGGCATGCCTATCCTCCTCCTCCAATGCCTAGAAATAGGCAACAGGAATCTCATATAGACGAGGATCAACCCATGTACCATGAAGAACCTCTGGTCCGACCCCCTAGAAATAGGCGTGAAAGATGAGACTAGGCTAAGAATGAAGCAGGAACCTCCCAACCTTCCCAAACTCACCAAAGGGAGAATGAGGATTCAGATGGGCCTCAAAGGTTCTGTGATCTGGATGATGATGACGAACATTCTCCTTTCTCCGAGGCTATAAGAAATGCTTTCATACTAAACCACTTCACACTCTCTAAAATTCTAAAATATAATGGGAGAGGTGACCCCGTAAAACATATAAACAATTACAAAACTCATATGAATATGAAGGGGGCCACCACAGCAATGAGGTGTAGAGCCTTCCATTTGACCTTAAGTGGAGGAGGAGCGAAAATTTTGGTACACTAGACTGCCAGAGAGAAGCATCCAAAGTTGGCCCGAATTCAAGAAAACTTTCTTAAAACGCTTCGTAACCAGCAAAGAATGAGAAATACCCATCCAAAGGTTGCAAGATATGAGATGACAACAAGGTGAATCTTTGAAAATTTTCATTTCACGCTTCACTGATAAGATGACGTACTGCGTACAATTTACGGATAGGGAAGTATTGACTGTCCTAAGAGAAGGATTAGACATGAACTCTCTTTTCTAGAGAGATGTACAAAATAGGGACCCTGCCACCTATGACGCCTTGTTAGAAATGATAAGACGCGAGATCCTCAATGAAGAATTGAAGTCAAGCTCCAATGAATCATGGATAATAACTGGCTGCTGCAACTCTCAACGCAGTACCAACTTTAGCCTATGAGGAGGTCAATCCTGGTGTTGGAACTCATCAGCGTCAACCTAAGCCAAGGCGTCTCGAGGGGACGAAGAAGGGGACGAGGCGTTGAACCTAGAAATAGGGATGAAGTGCCACAGTATTGCTCCTATCATCAGTCTTATGGACATCGGACAAAGGATTGTAAGGACGCTTCAAGACATCCTCCAAATAATATTCCAAATTGGCAGAGTCAACAACCTCAAAACAATGAACAAATCGACCTAACAGGAATGACCTACCACGAGGAAGGGAAAATGACACTGAAAGACCCAGAGAAGGTCAGAGGTAACGGCGAGGCCTCTCACCAAACAATAAACATGAGCCAATTTGAGAGATTGACACAATCATTGGTGGTCCTCATGTGGGTAGACATTCTAGAAATTCTCAAAAGAACTATGCTAGGGAGGCAAGCGACCCGGTCATAACTAGCTACATAGTAAACCGATCTCTGAATGGAAGAGCAATCCCTCAAATCACTTTTACATAGGAGGATACGTGGGAGTACATTATCCACATTGTGACGCCTTAGTAATAAAGGTCGTCGTGTCCCACAATGGCCTGAAAAGAATGTCGGAGGATAATGGAAGCTCAGTTAACATCATATTTGGCACTACCTTCGACAAAATGAAGGTGGACCATGAACTGACCCCAATAAGTTTTCCCTTGTACGGCTTCACGGGAGATAGCGTCATCCCAAGAGGTAAAATCACTCTAGCCATAGAGATAGGGGTGGAACCTTTGATTTCACGTCATTTTATAGAATTCCTTAAAGTTGATAACCGATTTGCCAACTACGAGGTACTTGGAAGACCCGCCTTAAAATAGCTATTGGCAGTCACCTCAATTCATCACTTATGCATAATGTTTTCAATTGAAAATGACGTTGCTACAGTTCGGGTTGATTAGAGAGGAGCTAGAGAATGTTAATCCAATTCTTTAAGGAAAACAGAACCAAGAACACACGTCATCTTTATTGACGTTGATATAGATAACCTCCCTGAACAAGGAGAAGACGTTCTCATGGTCGAAGCTCTTGAAGAATGAGGCATCTCTGAAGCAATACAAGCCCTTGAAGAGGGGATAGTTGCTGAAGACGCAATTAACTTGGAAGAACTGGACCTTCGCATTATTGACTGTGAGCCTCAAACAACCCTAATGGAAGAATTGGAGATCTTCCTAGCTGACCGTATGGATCCAACAAAATGCCTACAAGTAGGGAGCAATATACCACCTGAAATGAAGGAGAAGTTGAAAAACTTTTTACTTAAAAACCTGGATGTGTTCGCCTGGAAACACGGCTACATGATAGGCATCGATCCTAAGGTTAGCTATCATCACTTAAGCATTGATCCAAAAGCTACGACTCACAGGCAGAAAAGGAGGGCCCTCAACCCGGAAAGGTATGAGGCTCTTAAAGACGAGGTAATGAAGCTGATTATAATAGAGAATCTGTGTATCCAAAATGGGTATCTAACCCAGTTCTGGTGAAGAAGCGCAATGGAAAATGGAGGGTGTGCATTGACTTTTCAAATCTGAACCAAGCCTGTCCTAATGACAGCCTCCTACTTCCTAGGATAGACCAGCTGGTGGACTCAACTACTGGACATGAACTCCTCACCTTCATGGATGCCTACTTCGGATACAACGAAATTCTCATGTTTCTACCAGATGAAGAACACACCTCCTTCATCACAGACAAAGGGCTCATTGCTACAAGATAATGCCATTCGGATTGAAAAATGTCGGGGCAACATACCAGAGGCTGGTTAACAAAATATTTGCCTACCTCATTGGTAAGACAATAAAGTTCTATGTGGACAACATGCTGGTAAAAATCTTGAAAGCAGTGGATCACATTGCCCACCTTGATGAGACATTCCAAATCCTGCAAAAGTATCGAATGAAACCCAATCCTTTGAAAAGTGATTTTGGGGTGTCATCCGGCAAGTTCCTTGGTTACATTGTCAACCAAAGAGGCATTGAAGTGAACCCTAAAAAGGTCAGAGTTTTAATTGAAATGAGATTGCCTCATAAGCCAAGAGAGTTGCGGAGACTTATCGGACGAATTGCAGCCTTGAACTGCTTTATCTCTAAGGCAACTGACAAATATCTGCCCTTCTTTAAAATCTTCAAAGGAGCGAACAAGTTCCAATGGATAGAAGAATGTGAGCCGGCCTTGCAGGAGCTGAAGAAGTACCTAGGTTAGGTACCTCTCCTCTCCAAACAAAAGGACCATGCGGTATTGCATCTATACTTGGCAGTAAGTTCAGAGGCTCTGAGTTCAGTTTTAATAAGGGAAGAAGACAGCAATCAGCTACCAGTGTACTTTGTCAGCAAGACACTTCTTACAGCAGAAGCTCGATATCCTGGCATGGAAAAGTTGGCCATCACTTTAGTGATAGCTTCAAGGAAGCTGAGGCCATATTTTCAGGCTCATAGCATCAATGACCTAACAAACTACCCTTTCAAGCAAGTGCTTCAAAAGCCTGATGCTTCGAGAAGATTGCTTAAGTGGGCCATTGAACTTAGCGAATTTGACATCACCTACAAACTAAGGGCAGGCCTTAGCTGACTTTGTGGTAGAATTTACCCCTATTCCAGATGTTTAAAAAGAAATAAAACCCTGTGAACCTCATATATGGAGGCTCTCTATTGATGGGTCTTATGGAGACACAGGGTCGAGGACAGGAATCGTACTGGTCAGCCCGGAGGGACATAAGCTAACATGTGCTGTAAGGTTCTGCTTTGAGGCAGCCAACAATGCAACAGAATATTAGGCTCTTTTAGCTAGCCTTCAACTAGCAAAAGAATTGCAAGTAAATAGGCTCATCATTAGTAGTGACTCCCAATTGGTGGTTAGCCAAGTTCATGGAAACTTTTCAGTCAGGGTTAAAACTATGGTAGCTAACGTAAAACTGGTAATGAGTTTCATCCCCTCCTTTGAAAGGTTCGAACTAATGTAAATACCTAGATCTCACAACGCTCATGCTGATGCTTTAGCAAAGCTGGTAAGTAGCAAAAACTATGAATTACTTACAGTAGTTCCAATTGAGCACCTTCCCAGAGCCTCGACTGAGGTCAATGGGATGATAATGTGGGTAGAGGATACACCTCTCTGGATGAAGCCCCTCATATCCTATTTAAACGATCAAACATTACCCTCTCAGAAAGAAGAAGCTCAAAAGCTCAGAAGAATGGCTGCTCACTTTGTCCTTGAGGATAATATATTGTATAAACGTAGATTCTTGTTACCCCTGTTGAGGTGCACTAGGAGAGAGAAAGCCAACTATGTACTCAGAGAAATCCATGAAAGCATTTGCAGCAATCATACTGGAGGTTGGTCATTGGCACAAAAATTATTGAGGTAAGGGTATTACTCGCCCACCTGGAAAAAAGGATGCGCAACAGTTTGTCAAGAAATGTGGCAAGTGCCAACGTTTCGCCACCATCTCGAGACAGCTTTCACAAGAACTGAACGTGGTATCCAGCTCCCGGCCATTTGCGAAATGGGGGATCGACTGAATTGGACCTCTCCCCAAAGGGAGAGGAAGTACTAGCTTTGTAAGTGTTGCTATTGACTATTTCACAAAGTGGGTAGAAGCCGAGCCACTCGCCAAGATAACTGAGGCCAACACTTCCAAGTTTCTTTGGAAAAACCTCATCTGTAGGTTCGGTATCCCTCATTCAATTGTATCAGACAATGGCAAATAATTTGACAATAAGATAGTCAGAAAAATGTGTGAGGAATTGGGCATCAAGAAACACTTCTACTTCCCAAATCATCCCCAAGCCAATGGGTAGGTTGAGGCTGTAAACAAAATGATCAAGTATACCTTGAAAAAGAAGCTGGATGCCTCGAAATGAGCCTAGGTGGATGAGTTACCCAGGTTTTGTGGGCTATCCGAACCACTAGCTGAATTGCAACGGGTGAAACCCCATTTTTTATGGTATATGAGACCGATACTATGAGCCCTGTCGAAGCGGGTCTCCCATCTCCGAGGCGGATATACTTTAATGAGATAAGTAATGATGAAATAAGGAGATGCGAGCTGGACCTCATTGAAGAAAGGATGGATGATTCCCAGATTAAAATGGCATTATACCAAATGAAGATGACCCGATATTATAATGCCAGGGTAAAGAAGAGGTCCTTTAGGGTAAATGATTTGGTTCTTCAGAGAGTATTCTTATCCACCAAGGAACCATGGACAGGTACCTTGGGACCTAATTGGGAAGGACCCCATCGTATCAAGAAAGAAGTCCGACCTGGAACTTACTAGATTAAAGACATGGATGGAAAGAACCAGCTTCATCCATGTAATATTGAACACCTACTCATGTACTACCAGTGAATGTGAATTACAGCTGGATGTTTTTCCTAGCTTTGTAAATAAAAAAAACATTTGTCCAAATGAAAGCTCGTAGAAGCTCTACAAAGCGTGGGAGCCTTGTAGGAGAGGATGAAGTCCCTAATGGGACCACCTCTCTTGAAATCTAAGGTAGACACCGCATGCCTTTCTTTGACGAGGCTGAACGTCAAGAAAGAAGCCTTCACATGGAGGAATCATCCACTATGTGAGGAAGTGTGCATCAGCACATGCCTTCCTTTGATGAGGCTGAACGTCAAGGAAGAAGCCTTCATATGGATGAACCATCCACCATATGAGGAAGCGTGCATTAGCACATGCCTTCGTGTGACGAGGCTGAACATCAAGGAAGAAGCCTTCACATGGATGAACCATCTACCATGTGAGAAAGCATGCATCAGCACATGCCTTTCTTTGATGGGGTTGAACGTCAAGGAAAAAGCCTTCATATGGATAGACCATCCACCATGTGAGAAAGCGTGCATCGGTACATATCTTCCTCTGACAAGGCTAAACGTTAAAGAAGAAGCCTTCCAATGGACGAACCATCCACCACGTGAAGAAGCATGGGCGCCTCGGAGGAGATGATGCTCTACGGCAGGCAACATACTCCTTAGACAAAACATAACGTTAAGGGACAAGTTAAAAACTTAATCAATTCAGCCAGAAACCACAAAATTCAGCCACAATGAACGGTAACCTTCAAAAGGTTTGTCCAAAATGAAACCTGTGATAATTATTCAAGTTAATTCAGCCTAAGTTTAACCAATTCAATCGCGTTTAATAAACGTTCAGCCAACTTATATTATTCAGTTCAATCAGCTTCATCCAATTACGTGCAGCTCATTCCACTTCAGTTAAGTTCATCAAAACAATAAAATACAATTGGAGAAATTATTTTTCATTCAGACAATAAAATACAATTGGAAGCCCCAAGACTATACAAATATTGCAATCAAGTAAATCTAGCCTATTTCTGAGGAGGTGAAAAAGTTTCAGCCTCTATGGAAGTTGCCAGGACTTGGACCTCAGTCGGAGGTGCAGTAACTACCTTCTCTTTCAAAGACTCTTTTGGTACCACCTCGATGACTTCATCGTCAGCAGGAGTATAAGGCACATCCTCTTCAATGAATTCAGCTTTCAGCTCCAAAGCATCGAGGTCGGGGAATAGTTCTTCCACCCTTCTAACCACCCCATTGTAGGCATATCTCCTCCAATATGAGCTGAGGCGTAGATACTCTTTTGTTTAATGGAAATTTGCAATGTAAGTCTTCACTACAATTTCGCCTGCTTCGACGACGGCTATCTCGTACTTCTTACATTCATTGGTTAGCCACTCCACCTATTTTTCCATAAAGTGATTAGCATTTCTGGTGGCAGCCAGTTGGAGGCTGACTTGTTCCAAAGCCTCGGCAGTTAGCTTTTGGTGGTTGTTGGAGATCTATACCTTCTTGGTTAGCGAGGCCACCTCACATTACGACTCATGAACCTCTTTCTTCATGGCCTCAATTTCGGCTAGAGCAGAGGCTAGCTTTGCCTCATCTTCAACTTTTCAAGCCTTCAGCTCCTTAGCCTCTACTCTCACCCTCTTCAACTCCACGTCAGTGACATTCAGCTTTTCATACAAGGCCCTATTCCTCTACTGAATGTTAGCCAATGCTTCCCGACATTCAAGGGCTACTCCAAAAGCCCTGGCAATTTGGCTCACAAGAGTGGCAGTGAGGTCTACTACGTCATAAATGGCCACATAGTCTTGCCATCCTTTAGTCCAAAATGTATTGAAGACCTCAGGACACTTCGAATCTCAGCAGACAGTATCTCTATCACCATTGGGATAATTTTACTGTCACGCCCACCTAGCAAGTTTCCAGACTTTCCTAGGGTCGTTTTTATTATCTTCTTAGAGGCATGTGTGGCCACTGGTATAGCATCATCGGCCTCATCATTTGCCTCTTGAATCTACCCCTCTATCACAACATCAAATGATATTTTCAGTAGTCTTGGCTGCTTGGGAGTCCCCTTCCCACCATGGGACACAATGGCCCCGAAGCTGCCAAAAGACTCGCTGATGTGGGTCGATTTTTCTTTCTTTGTGGGCTCTTCAGCTACCCCATTGCCCTTTTAGGCTACGAGCTTATTCTCGTTAGGAACCTCCTCCTCCGTTCATTTCCCATCTATGTCCTTGTTATGGTACTCTAGCCTCGCCTTCATTTACTTGGTCCCCGAGGAAGAAGGTTTCAGTGCCTTCGAATGAGTACTTGTAGTGGCTTTGAGGATTGTGGCCATGTTTGGATTAGGATACTCTCTTTTTGGAGCCATATATCCAAAATCAATGAAACATTACCTGAATCCGGTGACAAATGAGCAGAAATATTCAAAGATTGATTGCCAAAAAACCTTCGGAGAGTAGTGAAAATTCGTTATATTATAACTTTACAAAAGTAAAAAATCAAAATGGCAACATTCTTACTTTTATAAAGGGAGGGAATGAATCCCAGCCATCGGATTGAAGCCAAGTTAATTAGGAGTGTTCTATTTTTCAAATGATCTGATCAGTAGAATTCAAACAGTTTTCCTTACCAACGTCCCAGATCTGTACGTGAATTTAGCAAAAGGACCTTGGCGTGTGGTTGTCTCCTTGACATCACGTTCTCCAATTATTATCCATCATTGCACATTCAATGTAAACGCCCGTATGTGTATTAGAAATTGTTTCAATACAACTTCCACCTTGAAAACACGCAAAATCGTCAAATCACGTGCACTGATGCACCCTTTCCAGAACTTCTGCATTGAAATGGCTAACAGCCTTGGCCAGTCAAATAATGGACTCCCTTCGACAGCTTCATAAAAATGCACTATAGATGTTCTCATTACGAATTAAGTAAGGCTTAGACCCTTTATCAAATTCCATGCATAGTATTAATATCAATGCCTGGACTTGGGGGACTGGGACGTTACATAACACCACTTTCAACTTTAATGGATTGGTACTTCAAAAGATATTATGCACAGCTTTGTCGTTGAAACACATGACATCTGCGCAAATATCATCATTAGTGCTAAAGAGGCATGACAACTTTAGTGGATTTGGTCATTATGTTTCAGACGTTGGAACGATATTTAATGTCGTAAGTCAAAAGAGGCAAGACCTCTGAACACTTGAGTAAAATCTTGTATTTCAAATGCCTGAGTTATAATGAAACATACCTAAGAAGGTCTGATAAAATGAGAGTGTCTCCACCACGTCCAAAATTGGTCGATATCTATCTTGGATATTATACTTTAGATGTTGGCAATTCGTTACAAGTCAAAAAGTAAACATTCATATCAGAATTAAACGACGTTAGTAAAGAATTGCAGAAGCTAAAAGAAGAGTGGATTTCATTAAAAGGGTTGAATTACATAGTTTGAACCGAAGTCCTTACACTTGTGTCAAATTCAAATAAAAATAAAGCAATTACATTTAGGCTGGAGGAGGTTAAGAATGTACTATAGCTCCGGCTTCATCCGGGACAACTTCATCGACCTTATCCCCATCCAGTTCAATAACTTCTGCTTCTTCCACTAGGGTCTGAGGTTCCTCTTCATCCTCTTCTCCCTCAATAAGTTCAGCTCGGAGCTCAGTAGTATCAAACTGGGAGTGATCTTCTAGCCATTCCATCATTTCAGTATATGCATACTTCCTCTAATATTTGCTGAAGCATTGGTAATGCTCTGTTGGATGAAAGTTGGCTAAGAAGTGGTCTTTAGCTTCAATGTTGGCTCGTTCAGCATCCTTCCTAACAGTTTCTACTTCATCGTCATATCGGCCACTTGGAAGGTCAGTCCCCCACCCTTTTGTTGGCCTTTTCCAAAGCCTCAGTAGTTAGCCTCTAATGGGTGTCAGAAATCTCTACCCGTTTCATCAAGGAGGCTACCTCGTTGCTGGACAAATGGACCTCTTTTTTCAAGGACTTAATCTCAGCAAGGGCTAAAGCAAGTTTCACGGACTCTTCTGCCTTTTCCTTCCTTAGGTCATCAACTTCTGCCTTGGCTTTAGAGGCTTTTTCATTAGCCCTATTTGCAGCCTTCTCAGCCTGGGTTGTCTTGCTGGCAAACCTACGATTTTTTCCTTGAAGGTTTTTAGAGGGCTTCAGCCTCTACAGCCATCCTAAAGACGTCCATTGTATCTTTTTCTTGAAAGTAATTCTACAACTTGTCTGTATAGTACTTGTGGAAGGTTGTTGTAGCCATCTGGATTTCTAAAGGAAGGAGGGCTAGAGCCTCTGATGCCAATTCATCAGTCCTCGAAGTCAAAGCCCTCCTCTTCGTGGGGACTTCAGAGGAGATAGAGTTAGAAACTTTGGGCTTCTTTTCTGAAACTTGCCTCAGAGGCTCAACAATGGCAGGCCTCTTCTGCCCTTCTGAAGCTGCAGCCATAGAATTGCCTAAGATTTTTTCCCTATCGGGACCTCAGAATGGGAGGAGGGACATCATTGGAGCCACCAGCCCCATTGGGCCCTGGAATTCAGAATTTTTTCTTAGGCTCCTCATCCGCGATTGCTTTTCCCCTATCAGGTATAGAGGAACGTCCCTCTTGAGAAGCTACCTCCCTGTTGACCTTCTCAATTTTTTCCTTCACCCTTCTCCCACCGATAGACGTGGGCTTAATCCTTTTCCCGATGGTAGAAGTAGCAGCGAGGATGGTAGACATGTCGGAGTAGGATGCCTCCTTTTTTCAAAATGATCTGAAAAATGAGAAAATAGACAAGTTAAGGATGATCGAAAATAAAAGAGGGAACAAGCCAATTACTAAAAGAGTTCGGCCTCTCACCTCGATGTGCCATAAAGCTAAAATCTTCAAAGAGATGAGTGGGCTGAACTAGATGTGCAAATTCACAAGCCTCTGGAGACTTCTTGTAGATCTCAGAGAGGGTCTGCCATTCAAACTCAGTAAACTCGAACCTCTGGACAGGCTCTGTATAGCAAACACATTACAACATCAGTACCATACCTTCACAGATTAGCAAATCAAAACATCGAAGTATATGGACTCACTATATTCAGAATAGGATGTTGGAACTTTGACATAGGGGGCGAGGTCACCCTCACATTCCCGCCACTTCTCCCTGACCCAAAACCAGGTCTCCTTCCATCCTTTAATGAACGTAGGCAGATCTTGGACTAGGGGGAGTGTGACCCCCATGGACACAAGGAATACCAACCTCGAGAATCTCCCTTTCCCACGAAGTAAGGCTGGAAGACATGCAGAGGCATGTCCTCCCCCAATGAGGCCTCCTTCTAAAAAAAGTACGACCCTACCATTTGGGCTCAAGCATTGGGTAAGAATTAGGTGGGGGCCAATCCATATAACTTAAGGACGGCCCTAAAGAAAGGATGAAGGGGTAGACGCAGACCTGCCTTTAGTAAAAAATCAATGATGGCAACACAACCTAGTCTGGGGTGGGGAGCTCATTCTTCAGGGAAAGGGAAAAGAAGTTCAATATCATAAGGGATCCTATATTTCTCCCTAAGGTTGTACAGGAAGGAAGGGTTTACTATAAATGGGATTTTATCAGCTCTCTAGACCTCCCCATCCCCGCTCTCCTCTCCCAGAAATAGAAGCACATTGCCCAACCTCGACGACCCTAGCAAGGTCAACAGTGTTTGTAATAGAGAACCTCATCTTACACGCCAACTTACTTAATGTCCACCTTACCTTCAACAGTGCTCGAAGAGGCCATGAAATAATGAAAACTCAAAATAGAAATTCTCAAAAGAAAAGAGAATGCACTTACAAAGTTTCTCAATCAAAGACAAGGAAAAATAGAGAAAATGGGTGAATCGACAGGAAAAACGAGCAGAAAAATTGCAAAGTAAACTTGGAAAAATCCTGAAGAAACACTTGAAAACTTAGAGAAATTCGAAGAGAATGTCGAAGCGTAAAGTTGTACAAAAGTAGAAAGATTCCTCCACAAAGTTATCCCCTTTTATAGGGAGACACGATCAACCCCAATCGTTGGATCTTCATCTAAGACATTCGACCGTCTATTCAAGGGCTCCAATCTAAGCCGCACACCACTTCTGACGCTTTAGATTCAAAGGTCCAGATTAGGGCGTTAGACGCACGCGCCCTCTTGTGTTTAGGGATAAAAGGAGAACATAGGAGATAACCGTGATTGTACATTAAATGTGGCGGCTGTTGCGTGTATTATGAATTGAACCATCATGATTACCCTTCCTTCGAAACGGCTAATGACATCAAATCATTGGGGTGCCATCATATCATCGTGTTTTGTTGCTTAACTGTTGCGTCATTTCTGACATGAACCAAAGAGCGAGATTAACATGAAAATCGTAAAATTAATTGAAAATACTGGGAAAGCCCAAATTCAGGTAGACAGTAGAATCTCGATCCGTAAATTATTCAACCAAGTAACCAAACAAAAACGAAGTTTGAATGACAACCTCTTGATTACAAAAACCAACGAACCTCAATTTGCGAATGCCACAAAGGGTGCCTAATCCTTTGATAAGTTTTGAGGGTTGAACGCCACAAATATAACAAAATATTTGATAAGTTCGGTAGTTCATTCTAGAACCAAGGGAGAAAAAATTTTGTTAATTCGTAATGTCAAAAAGGTTCTTCTGTTACAATGAAATAAAGTTTCCTATTTATACTAAACTTAGGAAAATATGAAAAAATGAAAATATCACTTAAAGATTACAAGAATCTTACCTAAACTAAAATTCTTACAAAATAAGGAAGTTCGCGTAAAATTAAAATTCTCTCCAAATTTCTTTCAGCATGTTTTTGTACGATTACAAGCTCAAAAGTACCATACGCCCACACGACCTTGTGCAAAATTTTGTGCCATTTTCAGAATGTACTCATGGGTGAAAATCCGGACCAAACTGAAATTATGCCCGTTTTCATCCACGATGCTAGTTTTCTTTCCAAATATCTTTCAAACCTTGAATCCAACTCATTTTGGTTCCCGAGCCCTTCACAAAACTTGAACCTTGGTTTGTCAACTTCTTTAATTTGGACTCCAAAACTCAATCAAGTGATTACCTATCCCGAATCATATCATCACCTCTTTCTTTGAAAGGATTCGTCCTCGAATCCGTGCTTTGTATAGGGGATAACCAGCCTGCTACACAGCTTATCAGTACACCACCTGGATCAAATGGAAATTTTTTTCCTTCCATGGCATAGGATCAATACACAGTACCCATCCATTTTGTAGGTATGGATGTATTGCAGCACAAACACAATCACCTATAGATGTTGTTGTATGAACTCCCACGTACAACGATCCACCTTAAAGAAAGAATTAAGCAAAACACGGTTGAATTTGTTACCTTCCCCCTCAATGAGATATGGGTCCTCTTACTTATAATGTATTGTCTCCACCATATCATGCTTAACAATGGTACTCTGCTCTTCATTCCCCACAATATTTTCAACAATTTGCT
>CAIGRO010161272.1:0-20669 GCA_903798355.1 Fraxinus baroniana | reverse complement strand
TCTAAACCGACTAACCGAACCAAACAAAATCGAACCGATTTGATTTGAGTTGGTTTGGTTTAAGAGCTAAAGTGGATTGGTTTGGGTTGAAATATTTCCAAATTGATTAATTTGGTTTTAATTTCGGGTTGGGGTCGAAACCAATCCAAATTGAACCGCGCCCGCCCTAGTTTCTATCAAGCCTTATCCATAGGAGAAGCTTTTTTCTTATTATAATTCTTTGCTTCAATCACATGTACATCATTCTTTACGATTTGTCACGCTACAATGCACAATTCACGGTTTAGAAAATTAAACAATCTTCCCTCTAATAATTTTTTTTTTTTTTTTTTATAACACCACATCTATTATTGTTTTCGTTCATAGCCATCGGAAATATCTCAACGCAGAGAGAGTTTTGTGATTTGCCTTTGTGATATGGGGTACGAGTCCGATTGCCGTATTGAAGGGGTGATATTGGGGGTGGACGGCGGCACCACCTCCACCGTCTGTGTGTGCATGCCGCTCCTCCCCTTCTCTGATCACCGCCATCTTCCCGATCCTCTTCCTATTCTCGGCCGTGCCGTTGCTGGTTGCTCCAATTACAATAGCGTCGGAGGTATCTATAATAATCTGAACTAATTAAACGTTTTAATTACTATGGGGTAGACCACAAAATGTTTGGAAAATATTGAATGCGGTATTCTAATTAAAATTGATTGTACGAGGCGACTAATTCTTCAATATGTTTTGTATTTTTGATCGATGGTTACAGAAAATGCAGCCAGAGAAACATTGGAACAAGTTATGGCTGAAGCTCTTTCGAAAGCTGGCATGAACCATTCAGTTGTTCGGGCGGTTTGTTTAGGCATTTCGGGTGTCAACCATCCAACGGATCAGGAAATGATCTTGAATTGGATAAGGTGCTGTGTGGTTGTGTAAATTTTACTAATCTCATTTTAATAATGTTTCTGTTTTAAACATGTTTATAGATAGATAGTCAAACTGGTGGATTAAAATCCTTTATATCTTGAAAACTTTTTACTTGCTACTAACTGCTACTTTTTCTTAAAATTGATCTGATTATGTTTATAATTTTTGTCACTTATGCTATATATTGACCAGAAACTAAAGCTATTTTAGTTTATAACTGGCTCATCATGTTCTAGGAGATGCAAATAATAAATCTGGCAGTTGTATCCTATAATGATGTAAATAATATATCAACAAAGCCGTAGATCGCCAAAGGTTGAAAAATCCAAAGTTTGTAGAAAGAAAGAGGCCACGGGAATTTTAAATGGGAGCTGATTGTATAGCCTAGATTGCAGGATAATATATCTGTGGATGTTTGTAGAATTAGACCAGTAGCACTCTGGTGTTGTTTTACAACAATCTCAGTAATTCTGAAGTATTGGATAAAACTTATGTATCACCTATTGTTGCATTCTAGGGGGTAGACAGAATTCTAAAATAGAAAATTGTAGTACTGCATATGTGCAGGAAATGTTTAGAGATAGACACTGATAAAGTTGTTTAGATATTCCGTGTGCAAGCTCTGAAGTGGGTTTTGAACTGTCTATGGTGTAATACAGGCACATATTCCCAAGTCATGTAAAGATTCATGTCGAGAATGATGCAGTGGCAGCCCTTGCAAGTGGGACCATGGGGAAACTTCATGGCTGTGTTCTGATTGCGGGTACAGGGTGCATATCTTATGGTTTTAGAGACGATGGAAAAAAAGCTCGTGCTGCTGGTGCTGGACCTGTACTAGGTGACTGGGGCAGGTAAAGTTGGCATTTATCAGTATATACAGAAAGATTGACTTAGGATGTAATTCTATTCTAGTCAACATTTCTTAAAGATTTTGTCATGCAACATGAATGAAATGAAATAATATAAACATAGTAACCATAATAGATAACTATGACTTATTGATGAGCATTCTAGTTGTTGATAGTTGATCGTCCTTTAGTGATTCCATTGCAATTTTAGTAACTTCATGAAATCTGTTGTCTTGGATAGGAATATTCTGTTATCTTCCATAGACAGCTCATTTTTTGAGCAATATGCATCAAGAGATGTACTGGCATGTATTTTACAAAGATATTTCACAATAGATTTGAATATGCTAAATGTTCAAACTGAGTACTGCTGAAAATTCACAATTTTAGCTGTTGGAGGTGGAGGTTATAGTTTCAAACTGCAAGTAAAATGAATTAAATGTTCTAACTGAGGACTGTTTATCTATAATTATCATTTTAATTTTTAAAGCAGCAGCACTAGAAAATCACTTCTTTTGTTATATGTTTAAAGCTAAAGTTTAAGCAACAAATTCGCGAAGCATTATTTTTATATTTATTTAATTGTTATTTGAAAATTGAAGACATCATTGTTTCCTACCAGAATAAATTATAATTCCAAATTTTAGCGGTGGAATACTAACATGTAGTGATAAGTGTAAGTAGTAGTATAGCACGAATTATAGCTGGCCTCCACCATTGGAGGCTGGATGCCTAAATCTTTGTCATACCATTCTTGCATTTACAACAGAAGCATGTCATTAATGTTTTTCCATTCTTTGATTATTTACGTATTTCTTTAGTCTCCCTCCATGAGGCAGCCTTCTAAATTCTAGATGTTACTCGGTCCTATTCTTTCCATACGATCAACTATGTTGCTCCTTCCAACTTTGTTCATTCTTGGTTGAGAGAAACAATACATTGTAAAAAGGAGAGCAAATATAAATCTCTGAGGTATTGTGCTATCTTGTACAAGTTGATTCTTGAAGTGTTATTAGATTGATCATATCTTTCTGCTTGCAGTGGCTATGGAATTGCTGCTCAGGGATTGACGGCCATTGTGAGGGCTCATGATGGCCGTGGTCCAAAGACAATGCTTACAAATTGTGTTCTCAAGACACTCGACCTTTCTTCCCCAGATGAAATAATAGGGTATCTCCCTGTACAAATTTGTGAATATTATGCTTATTTCTATGCGAGTGCTGATAAATTATTAGTTCACAAAAAACTAAGCGGTCAGGGTGGTTTCTTAGTGTCAGTTGAGTGAGATTGCTCAAGTTTTTTCTCCACTGTTTCTGTGAGTGAGTGATCATATATCTAGCATCTTTTTGATGGATAGAGCATGCTACTTTTACGGAAAAGGGAAGATATTAGACCTCTCATCCAGCATTGGGAACTCTGCACATTTATGACTTTACTAGTCAAAACAATTCATAGAAAAGATTTTTGGGCAATGAAGCAGGCTATATGTGGTTCTCTTCTGCATTCCTTTCACATGGCTAGTTGAGCATTTATGTGAAATTCAAGTTCTCCTACTTCAGTTTGTCAATCTTTTGAAAACCCAAGTAATGATAGATTTTATGCCCCGTAAGATGCAACTTTTTGTATAGTGTAATTGCTTAAAATAGTAGTGTGGACCTCTAGAAATGGGGTACACATCAATCTCTTGTAAATGATCTACTAAGAAAATTCCATACATTTAACTCCAATATCAACAATGCTCATATTTGATTCTATTCTTATTGAAGTTTGACACCATAATCGAGACAATTAGAAGCTGTTATGAAATCATTTATGTTAAGGACTCTCATCTCATTGTAACATTAATTAATTAAATATGTCACTGAAAATGCAGTAAAGTTAAATACAAATATTATAGTATAAAATTTATTAAAAATTCATTCGACGAGGAAATGAAACACTTTCAGCACTAATATACAAAAGAATGTAGTATATCTGACTTCATAATTGGTTTTATTTTACTTGCTTATTGCAATTTAGGTGGACCTATGCAGATTCATCTTGGGCACGAATTGCAGCACTGGTTCCTGCAGTGGTATCTTGTGCAGAAGCTGGTGATCAAATTGCCAATGATATCTTGAATGACGCTGTTCAAGAATTGGCTATGAGTGTGAAAGCTGTAGTTCAACGACTACAGATGGCCGGAGAAGGTTAAATTTGTTTAACTGTTCATGAATTGAAAAAGTGAAAATATATGGGGGTGGCACTGGTGGATCTTGTTAACTGTTCACCCCAATTTTCAATTGCAAAAATCTTGAAATGTTCTGCACTTAATTCTATCTTGTATGCCTTTGACATCCATGCTTATATGATATATTTGACCTAATCAATCAAAAGTCACTATCATTTGATATCAGATGTTTATGATTCTTTTTTAAATTGAAAATGTGGGCGCACTCATTTTCTTTTCAAATATAGGAATCCAATGCAACAACCTTTTCATAAAACTCACTATTATTGCAGATGGAAATGGTTCTTTCCCTGTTGTGATGGTTGGTGGAGTCCTTGAAGCTAACAAGATATGGGATATTGGGAAAGAAGTTATTAATTCTATTTTGAAGACCTACCCAGGTGCTTCTCCTATAAGACCGAAGGTTAGCATTCTTTATTTATTTTTTTGTAGTAACTGAAAATTGTGGATGTAAGTACGTCATGTGTTTGACGAATCAGGGATATAGTTACCTTTATAGTGATGAAGCACAGTATCTGAACTTTTGTTGACTTTGAAAACGACAATAAGTTAAAATGATTCCGTAGGTGGAGCCCGCCATTGGAGCTGCTCTGTTTGCCTGGAATTCCCTGATGAAAGAAGCAAAAGCAAATGGCCACCAATAACCTGAAATGTAAAGATGTCAA
Source organism: Fraxinus baroniana (assembly GCA_903798355.1). NCBI lineage: Eukaryota > Viridiplantae > Streptophyta > Magnoliopsida > Lamiales > Oleaceae > Fraxinus > Fraxinus baroniana. The sequence goes on along the minus strand of CAIGRO010161272.1, from coordinate 16,014 downwards.
CTGTACAGCTAAAGGAGATCGCTCAGTTATGCTGATTTGTCATCGCTGCAAATGGATATCATGTAGCTAATTTTACCTCAACAGTCAATTGTACATGTGCAATCTTTAGAATGATCAGTATCCCTCTACTTGCTGCTATTGCTGGCCTAGTCATTATTTACTGTTATGGCATGTTAAATACAAGGAGAAGAGTGAAAATTAACATGCGCAATTTTATTTATGAGAACATACATTTTCGAATGTGCTGAATGCTCGTGTTTTAGCTAATCTAATTGTACTTAAGGCCTCGATGTTCATACCTCATAGTCTCATACTAAACAGCATGAGAAAAGAAAGAGGAACGAAAACTCTGTTTCTTCGTTTTCTTCTTCTTTCATATGTTCTGATCCCGAGTCATGAAGAACGGTTAAAACTGAGTGAAGTACAGAATGAAAGTTGCGAAGGCGAAGAACTCAAGGTATCATCTTCACCACTATGGTTGAATGAATTATTTACAAAAGTTCAGGCACTTGATTAATCATCCATGGTTGTCATCTATAGTTCTGTTGAAACTGAATGATGCTCATTATTTTTTGAAAACAAAAATATATTGCACACTTATCACCTTGACTGAGATTATTTCATGAATACATTGGATAGACAATACATGTTTCTGGACACCATTTTAGGAGATCATTTTGTGGTGCTCTTCTTTATTATAGCAAAAAGTTTCTGTTTGCATGACATTGATATCTATTTAACAAGAGCTCTCAAGAGAGTAGGCATAAAGGGCGCATAGGCATAATTCATGGCTACACATCAGAGAGTAGCTCTCTCTGTGAACTCAATGCATTAGCCATAGCCAAAGCCTGATTCTTTCTTTGTGCTCTGAATCTTCAAAGCCATGACTTTTCAGGAGGCTCACCTGATCACATCCTTCATATTCCCCCCGCAGTTTCTGATTGCGTTCAGTACTTCGACTCGGCTGGAGGCTGGAGCCAATCATCCGAACCTTCCATCTTTCCTTACTATGAGCCGTTAGGCGGCACACTTGTCATTCTTGTATGCTTATAGCAAAAATCTGCATGGAAAGGGTTGATATGCAAAATTTCAAAGAAATTTAAACTTGTATGGCCTATTGAGAAATCACTCCCTACAGCTGCTTTTGTAGAACCCTCTTGGAGAATGTGATTACTAAAAGTCTAAACCTCCTCAAGGAGAAAAGAAATGGAAGAGAAATCTAGTTGACCGAATTCCGAACCGCTGGACGTCCGGGAAGGCGACCTCGGCACCTGTGTTACAACTTCTGAAAGTTTGTGAATTTGTTAAGAGGAATTGCCATGAATTAGAAGTGTTTATGCTAGCTTTGCATGGGGGTTGATGATAGAATACGTGGCCCTCGAGGTGCTAAATTTATGTATGAGAAAGAAAATAGCAAGGGAGTAATATTATCCAGCATCAGCTGTACTAAAACATCATATTACTAAAACATCATATGACCACAGATGATAGGTTCAATCAAATAAATCATGTGAATTTATCATTTAAGATCATATAGTCACCTAAATCGGTGTTGGTACCAACGATGTTGAATAGCATTATTCAATAGCACGTACAAAAATTTGAGGATTTTGTTTTGACATACATATGACTTATACATTCACTTTCTTTATGTCGATGCTTTTATTCTTCACGAAATATTTCTAATTGTTTTCTAATTTGCTCAAGTACTAACTAGTTAACCAAAGAATTAACATACAAAAAGTTGACATACCTGATTAGAGATTCGCCGACTAATGAAGCACGGACTTAACTTTGAGTTTCATTTTCGACTGTTTAAATACCAAAGAGTAGGTCTAAATTAATACTAGTTTGACTCTTTAGAAGGTTTTGGATGCACAAGGTCAAGGATAGATCACGAGTCACGACTAGAGTCGTCAAATTTGGCGCAACGCATTCGAAGAGTCTGCTACTCACTATTTAACACCTTCTCAAGTTTAACTATCGAGAAGATATTAATGGCATAATTAATAAGTTCAAGTGATAGATAACAACTAGATGTGTCAAACTAGCTCAAACCCAATTCATTCAAATAAGGGTTTTACTACGTGTACAGAAAATCTGTACGGTAGCACGTGTGCATTTGTTTGTTCATCTGAATTTCCACACACATGCATCTGTAATGCAATATGTACATATAAATAGAATAATCCTTCAAATAAAGTCGATTAGAGCTGTATGGGCTCGCAATTTAACACTTCTAATCACTACCTCAATCAAATATCTTCTTGACGACATGCCCCCCGGGGCACAGCTAAGTTGGCAAAGGATGGGTATTGCTGAACTTTCAACCTCAACGTGGGGAGTTCGATTCCTGGTTGGAGCACCTGAGTGATGTAATAACCATTCTTGGTTGGAGTAGCTTGGTGATGTAATAATCATGGAGGAGACTCACTTGGGCCAGGAGTATAAAGGGTGCACGGACCCCAGTCAACTTAGGCATATCCTGCGGTTTACCTCAGCCAGTTATTGAGGGATCGGTGGCTGGTGGTCCAGGATATAGTCTGGCGTAAGTTGGGAAACCTGGGTATAAAAAAATAAAAAAATAAATATATATATATATATATCTTCTTGACGACATACTCCAATAATTGACGGTAGAGGGTCCAAAAGAGGGTCGATTTTTCTTGATATAAGCAAAGGGACAAAATAGCATACGGCGAAAGGCATCAGGACCAGGAGCAATTTTTTCTCTCCAAACTTTAGAACAATATTTTAAGCACAATGTACAACTATCTTGAACACAGGTCACTCTGTCACTATAAATTTTCCCCTTTCTTTCTCCGACAAGGAATCACGAATTTACTGTTACATATTTGGCAACTTTAGAGAAAAATAGTTAATTCTTCTAATGGTCATTAATGTTCAAGAAAAATTTCAAATTGGTCATTATAGATTTTTGTGATCCATTTAGTCACAAAATTAACTTACATTACATAATTGGTCAAATCATATATGCCATAATAATTGTTAAATCTTTACGTCAACTAACAAACAATGAAAAATGAGGTTAGGATTAAGTGAGCAATTTGAGATTTCTTATCTGAAATCACGTTTACTTTTAAGATCTACAATCTCATGATATGAACACAACAATGTACAAAGTTTTAACTCGACGATGCCGAATTTGGGGTCGATGATATGAAATGATTGATCATTTTTTTTCAAACTCATTTTCAATCACATATTTTATAGAATTCACAATTTTTATCAATTTTTTTATCAAAATCTACTAAAAGTCTAATTTTTATCTAAATCAAGCAACGGCTTTAGCTTTAGTAACTATTGAGTAATAAAAATACTTTAATGATCAATTTAAAATCTTTCTTGAATTTCAGTGACCACTTGTGAAATTAAGTCGTAGAAAAAACCACAGTCAACACAGTTCCGCGCATTCATCTCTTCAAGTACTGGCACAAGATCTGTAGAAAAGGAAAGATCAAGACTCAATAATCTGTAAACAGAAATGGAAAACTGTTACTTTCAATACGGCGTCGTGGCATACGTTACGATCGTTACAATTATCAGTCAATCGGACGGCAGGGAGCTCCGTCCGTCGGTTCACGGTTTAGTCTACCAATATTCTTCACCGCCGGTGAATGCCAACGGAACCAAAGAAATGCTATATTTCTTCGGTGTAACAAAGTCTTCTCCTTCCACACCGCTGCCGGAGGCCAAGAATTTCACCGATCCGGCCACATGGTGGAGCAATCACGCGGTTGGGAAATCGCGTGGAGATCACGTAAAGAGGTCCTTGCTTGTTGCCAGCTTAATCTGTGGACTAACCGGCGTCGTATTGCTCTCCGTCGCTGGAATTCTATTTCTCCTTCGCCTCCGAAAGAAGAAGCAGCAAAACTCATCATCCTCTACAGCTTCAACTTCTGCACCTAATGCTTTTGCTCAAAAGTAGTTTGTAAGTATTACTATTAATTTACACAATGCAGATTAATTAGCGAAGTGTTTGTTGTATGCTTCAACAAATTTCGTAACTAAACTTCATAATATCACTGAGATCGATCTTTAATACAGCATGAAAATTATTTCTGAATATACCTATAGGGAGAAGAAAAAAATAAAGTAGAGAATTTACATATATTGTTCAAGAGCCATCCACTCTAGCTCCATTTCTAATTCTCCAGATTCTACATTCTGGAGCTTCAATGATAATTCCTGTTTCACCTTCCCATCCACAATGTTTACTGTGCTGTCTTCCATCAGGGCATTGTCGTGTGACTTCAGCCATTTTCCAATCTGCATGTTTCCGAACATTCCAGCATCTCCGAAAGCCATTGCAGAGGTTATTATTGGCTGGATATCTATTTCAGCTTCCCCCATAATATCGTCAGCAGAGAATGTGTCGTGATCAAAAACTTGCTGTGGTTTGAAATTTAGAGAAGTCGAAAGGTTAGATATAATGTAATTTCCATTAGTAGTTGATGGCTCACGATTGTTACAACTTACTATATATGATTGTGTCCATATACCGGATGCTTACATAGGAAGAGAAAAACAAAAAAAAAAATTGTTTTCCTGATTATGAAAATGAATAAAGAGAAAAGAGCTACAAGAGAAGGATTACCAATTTTATCGGGCCACAATTTTGTGGAACTGAAAGCGTGAGTTCCTCATTCCAGACGGGATTCAGATTGCTCTTAACCACAGTTGTTTGTGCTTTCTAATAACAGAAAGAAGCAGCATTAGAGAGCTAAAAAAATCTAGACGAGATATTTACAGCAGCCTAAGAATCTAATTTGGGATTTTAGCTTTAATCATATAGGGTAGGTGCGTCCAGTTTTTTTATGGTTTGGGAAGTTGTCTCTCCGGGAAAAAGCAAGCCTGCTTATTAGAATAGGAAGGACTTGTTGCTCTCGAGTATTTTAAGGGGAGGCAACCCTTGTTGTTCTTTCCTAGGTACGTCCGAAGGGAGAGGTGTTAATTTGTTAGCCACTACTAGTCATGAAATCAGAATTGTGAAACAAGAATGTATAAGCGGATCTAGATGGCAATAATTTCACCAGCATTGTTACACTTTTTATTGCCCAATATCTGTCACAACATTGAATAAAACGAGAGATCTACTAACCTGCTGCCCCAGGGTCAAAACGACATATGGATCGCTAGATAGTATATCTCGAATAGCTAAGTTTATGCCTTTAAGTATTTTGACCTTCAGCATTCCAATAATTTCCACCAGGCCTTCCTGTGATCAGATTGAACATTAGCTTGACAGAGACTAAATCACTTGAACACGAATAAAAACTGCATCATGTGGATGAGATTGTTCTGTCTCAAGTAGTTTTAAATTTCTTCTTAAATGGTATCTGTTATACATAATTTATTAAGAGATTCATGTGAAGAGAGGCAGCATGTAAACCATAATGCAAAAATCTGTGTTCATCAAATCAATTATGTTTGTTATAACACCGAAACGTAAGGTGTGTGAAACAAAAAGGAAGGGAGCTACAAACTATTAAAGAGAACTTACTGATTTCTTTGATGAACTCGAGCTTCGGAAACTATCCATAATCTTCCTGGATAAACTTACTTGCAAAGAATTCTTTTTAGTAGTTGACGTAATACGTAGGCTAGGTTTCAAAAACTCTTGAAGCTCATACTTAGACCTACAAAGTTAATACTGAACAACATAAATATCCCACCTGAAAACAGTGTCACAGTTGCATTTGTGTGTGCAGTCTGTGTGTGAATAAAGTTCTCTTATGGTTAGGACCTTCAGTGAAGGTATAAACAGATCCAACAGATGAAAAAAAAGGCATTTGAGAGCTCAGAACAGCCAAGTTGATACTAATGTCTGATCAGAGAGAGTGAGAGAACCATCGTATCTAAAAATCATAGTGTTAATAAATTTCATCTGACCTGATAAATTTTGAACGCTGTTCGTGGCTAGCATCTGGTCCAGGCTTTGAGACTCCTTCAGGAATATAGGCCTCGTAAATTGAATTTGCAGACGCATTTCCACCGACCTCAATCACTGATTCGATTTCATCATCTGACCATTCATCTAATGTCACGGACAAAACCTGCAGAATACCCAATTTTGTTAGTGAAGAACATAGCCCAGAAGATGAGGGAGGGTGGCATACAGTCACCTTCGAAATATGAGGACCAAGGCTTCTGTGCACTCCGCAGCACTTCAAGCAAATAAATACTCCTATATTTGCTGACCTGAAATGGAAATAACAATTCGAAGAATCACACTGGTTGGAATATATATTGTATCAAATTATTATATCAGCACAATATCGTGAATGAAAATATATTGTCATGGTTGATCTTCTTGGCAAAATATATTCTTTTCTTTAAGAACACTTGAAAATGGGAAGAGTGGGCTCGAGCCCAGACAGAAATATTGGCAAGATTGTCACAACTACTAGGCTTTTCTCACGGCTCTTATATCATTCCAACTTTAATAATCTGTGAAAACAAAACAACAGTGCATCAATCTCAAGGAGTAACTTACGCCCATTTTGGGTCTGGAGCATTACAATCTGCACACACACGATTGTCGCGTTGAACCAAGAGATCTTTCAATCTTCTTTTACCTGTACAGACAGTGCCGACAAAAAAGAATAAGGAGAACTAACAACAAATCTACAATATTGAAATGGGATGAAGGAAAAAAAAAAAAATCGTGTATTTTATTTTTGCCACAGGTCTACTTAAATAATTAAAAAAATCGGGATAATCTATCTGGTTATAAGATCAGCATTTGCATGTTAGCTATTGGTCCTGAAGTGAGTGCACGTGAATCGGCTCATATAACTCACCCTTAAAATCGACTTATAAGAGGTGACTCAACAAATCAAAGAACTCAAAAATCAATGCCTAAAGCATGGAAGAAAAAATAATTGCAATGTAACTATCAATTTGTATCCCACATTGCTCGTAAAATGCCTGCCTTATGGGTTATAAGCATGTTGGACGCTCTCCCCTATAAGCCGATTTTAATAGTGAGTTATAATCAAAGTGGTTCTTACAAATAATATGAGCTGATTTTAAAAAAATGGATGCATGGTATCAAACAACCACCATTTTCCATGATCGGCAGATGCGATTTATGAAGTCAAATACTAAATTTTGCCATAAATTTGCATACAAATAGCATCTGAGGACAGTTTTTTACTAGAAAAGTTTAGTAAATCAACTCAAGTTTGTGCAAGAAAACTATTGCAATTTGAACTGGTAGTCACTTTACTGATGATTTCCACGAGGCATAAAAGCATACCTGAAGATGGCCTCCCCAGTGCTGATTGATTGTAGCTCATTGCTTTGTTAATACGCAGTTATCATTCAACTAAATTGTCTTTGTTAAGAATCTACACACCAAAAAGATCAAGAATCAGAATATTCCCTTAGTGCATTGGTAATTATTTTCACCAAATAACACGGCACGATTGATTCCTTACATAACAATCATATCAAAATTATAAGCATCTGAATATTCTGCGCATAAATCAAGCGAAGAACGCAAAAAAAGATCTGAATGTATAATAACACGAAAAATTCCAAAAGTTTCATCCGAAATGAAGTTTCGTGAAAAAGGTAAAAGAATTAATCCACGGGTTTAATCCTAATCAAAATTGGAATTAAAAATCTGTTACATAGAACGATTCAAAAGGAATTCAATGAAACCGCTAATATTTTAGCTGAAAAGTAATGAAAGATCCAAGAGAAGAAAGTGAGAATTGTACCTCAAGGAGAATTTCTGTGTTCTCAATTGGAATCAATAATAAAATGCATAGAGATAGAGATAGAGGTAAGAGAGAAAAAATATATTGTTAAAATCGATAGGAACGAGAAAGGGGCTGCTTAATTTTATTCAAATCAACGAGAATAACTGCTTTCTTTGATGTGATTATTTGTTCAAAAATGATGTTGTACGGTCATTAATAGTGTGTGGGACCCACTAATTAATTAATTAGTGGCACTAATTAAAGTGGTCTGTAAAATTACATTCCACTAATGACTGTAAGTGTAATAAAGCTTTTATTTATTGGCACTAATTAATTAATTAGTTGGTCCCACACACTAATTAGAGTGGTCTGTAAAATTACAGTCCACTAATGATTGTAAGTGTAACAAAGCTTTTATTTATTACACGTTTTCTTATTGAAAATAAATCGCATTTCTTGAAAGTGTTCAATGTCACGTTTAGAGAAGTAAATTGGGTCGGATTGGCTAGTCGAGAAAAGGATATCTTAGAATCTATGTTGTGCTAAGCCTTAGCGAGTCCAAAATGGGCGTCATGACAAAAAAACAAAAGAAATAAAAGGAGAAATTTATTCAATTGCAACAAATGCTGCCTTCATAGGTTGACACCCAAACCAACCTAGTAGTAAGCGATCCGCCACCTGCAATCAAAATATTCCTTGATGAATTGAGTGAAAACTTGTCCTGCTGATTTACTTCTACATCTAGGGGCAAAACTGATCCCCAAAAGAGAAGTCTCTCTTTCTAGTTATAAAATTGATTAGATTGATGATGCCATAAGTTGAACGGAAGGTTGAAGTGGGGTGCTATTCTATCTTTCAAAAGAGTAACATCTTGTACGTAGTTCATGTATAGAAAGCGTACTTAACAGAAGATAGACGTGTGTTATACAGGGTTCATCAATTGGCTAAACTCGTGACAGCCCATCTCAAACCTTGTTCGAAGGACTGAAGATTAGATAGTCGTGCGGCTCGTGCCCAACTTTATACTCATTGTTAAATTTCTGCTCTAATCTAAAATATAGGAAGTTAGGTGATTGAGGAGTCAGTATTGATTCATGTAAAGATATTTATTTGAAGTTGGAATAAAGAATTATCCACCTAACACCCGAAGAGCCATGGCTCTCCTATTTTGCACGCCTACAAAAAAAAAAAAAAAAAAAAAATTCCAATAAGGAAAAAAGGTACCAACAAAGGAAAGGGCGTGCCCACCTTGATGCCCCTCGTCACACCTTATTAATTTAATTGATTCTTACACTGGGCATTATCAAGTCATTTTCTTCCCTTCAATGTTTTTTGTCCACTTCTTCATCGCGTTTTGCCTGTCCATTTTAAAATATTCATTTTCCCCCAGCTGTATGCTATCAAACAATCAGACCAAAATAAAAAAATTGCAGAAATTTTTTCAACCCTTTTCGTGTTCATGTCGTGTCAAGATAATGCACAAGAATATGCCACAAAATATATTTTCAGACCACAAAAAGCCAATTAACACATCAGAGTAAAAAAAAAAAAATGTATCAAACCGACAAACAAATTTATTTATCGAGATAAATAATGTAAAAATCATTCCAATTAAGCCCCTTTTAGTGTATATTTAATCAAATTTTTAACAAATATTGATAAAAGTTAATGAAACGTTTAATTGAACAACTATATATCCTATTAAATATTTAGTTAATAATTTTTAATCTATACCAAATAGGGGCTGTGAAGTTCACTGTTACATAAATTGGCGCAAAGCAACTGCAGAATTACATATGTGGACCAGTGGATGTGAGGTTTATTGTCATCTAAATAAGTGCTAGAAACCCATTAGGGCTATATAACATTATATTATTGTTAATAATTGTCAATTACATGTAAAGAACTTGACAAATTATGGTGATTGTTTCCAAGAGGAAATAACTTCAACACACTTGGAAGGTGGTTGTAGCCTTTCCCATTGAAAACTATTAGGTGTACTAACATCCACCAAAATCAATCCAAGGAAACTAATTTTGACCAAATTGTAATTTATTTATTTTTTTTGGATTACAAAATAAAAGAATAGGTACCAAAATATTAGTAATAATGAAACAAAAATGAACTTATTGATACCCAAGGGATAAACTTTCTAACTTTTTGATTTGTTTAATATTGTACAATTTAGAATCGGACAATGATTCAAGTACAAGCCTGTACCTGCCAAGCCAATCATACCATAGGTGGGTTGGGGGGAAATTTTTGCTAATATTCTAATCATGTGGGGCCAATTCTTGTGAGAGAAATTTTGAAATTCCGTGAAAAAGTTGTAAAATAATTCCTGTACTTCAAAAATTATCCTTTAGAATCAAGAATTATCCTTTAAAATCACGTTTATATCAATATCATAGTCAATATCATGGAGACTTGTTGAAAGAATATGTAGTTGGGAGTTTGCGTGGATCACACGACACTTCATTTATAAGGCAAATGCATTCAATAAGTAATCATTTGTGAAAATGAAGAGGAGGCTCAAGATATGAGAGATGGCAGAGTTTAAGGTGAAAAATAGCAGCTATTTGTGCCCTAAAAGGTGGAGGAGGTGGACATGACATTTCCACTTCTCCTAATCTGAAAAGCACCTTAAATGGTGTAGACACTATATGCTTCATTTGTTCATAACCAAAAAGTCACTTTGTTCATAACCAAAAAGCACCTTAAATGGTGTACACACTATATACTCAAAAGTCAAAAACAACTATTTCCAAACCATGTCTTTTCTACATTTCTTATATAAGAGTTTTCCTGGAAACAAATTAAATAAAGTAGTTAAACTTTTATTTTTCAACTTCCAAAAGTCAAGAAAGAAGCTTAAACACCTCCTCTTAAGGAACCAAAAGCACTCACCAATAATACAATTGTGTAGAAGAAGTTGCTATCATCTGTTGAAATTAATACAAAAACCCTCCTAGAATAAAATTAGGATGACAAAGAGAGAGTACTTGATATGATTTTCACGGTTTTCCAAAGCAACGGGATAGGAAAACATAACCAATAAAATAGATTAAACCAGAATTGCAAGCCCTTCCTTTTTGGGAGGTGCGACTGTCTTGTTTCCGGGGAAGGCATTGCGTGAGATGTCGACCAGGGCCTTGAAGCTATATGGTTCGTGCATTGAAATCTCCGAAAGAACTTTCCTGTTGAGTTGGATGTTCTCCTTCATCAGTCCATGCATAAAATTACCATAGTTAACCTATATGCCAAAGGAGAAAACAAGTCATTGCCTTGTGACCTACATAAATAAATAAATAAAACTGAATGGTAAATTATCAAAAAAAAATTTATATAAGACAAAAAGTTGACATTGAGGCATATAGTAATCAAATGCTACAGTTAACAAACCTAAATCTCAAACAAGAATTTAGAAACTGATACTATCTAGCAGCTTGTCTAACTTTGAGGCTCTTGCTGTAATTATAGAAAGAAAGGAGCAGTGATGGAAAAAAATTATAGAACCAGAAAATCCTGACATTTTATAGAGGGGTGTCTTAACTGCCAATGACATGAAACTTGGATGACATAGTAGAAAACTAGCTTATTCACTTTGGAGCTTTGCTTGTGAGCTAAAGTAACTTAATGCCTTTCCAGCTGGCACTAACCCCAGGTTACCATCTGAAAATAATTGACTTTCCGTCCTTTTTTCAAAGAAAAATATGACCCAAAAACAAGCAATGCCAACCAATTTGACACGAGGGTTGTTTGGAGGTGAGCCTCATAGTTTGTAAGGGAAGCAAAGCTTGGGATGGCAGTCTGGGTTGCTATGATTAACTGAAAAATATGGAGGTATAGAAACAGAAGTAAACGATACTATTGAACCGTGATGAACAGTGAACACAAATTACTACGACGATCTATCTCCAACTCCCCCACGGCCCCACCTGCTTCCCTGCCACTTTTGGTTTTTCACTGAAGGTGCAGTCAGCCCCATGACAAAGATATGGGTTTTTCCTAAATTGAAGAAATGAGATCACAAATTTGAAAGTAGGATTCCTATTGACTACAAGTTCCTCTTCACTCTCCCATAAAGAGAAGGTTTCTACTATTCCACTACTACATACTGTGTTCAATTCAGAAGGCAAAGTCCATTAGCAGCAGATCTATCAACTGACAGGAATTGGTGGTTAGTATCAGATATAATCTATATGGTATTTGCTTCAATACTTACACTTTATCATTTCACAGAAAACAAATACAAGTTCATATTTCCCTACAACCCTTCCGTCTCTAGCATCCAGCCCTTTACTGATTCCTTTTTATCTCACTGATAAGTAGAACATACGTTTCACTTTCATTTTGTGAATCATATACATACATCTACTGCACAAATTGCCATCAGAATTTATTTTTTTAATAAATTCCATCCATGTTGAATTAGGAGTTTTTCAGCTCCAACCAACCGTAAATTTTGGTTTGGCACCATCCCTCACTTGTAGTTTAATATTCAAGATAAGTACATGGATGGGGGCATATGGCCTTACCTCGGGTTTTACAGAGTAGATACAACAAAAAAGTAAACAAGGGAATACTACTACCCTTACATTGATAGCATATAAACCTAAGTTATCCTTCAAACACTAAATTTGGGAATACTGCTCCCATTACACAGTAAAGACATTCACCAAGATAACCTACCAAAGGCACCGACCAGTAATCACCAAGCACTTATTCACTTAATAAAAGCCACTAAGCACACTGTCAAACCTTTATTTAGTGCCACCCACGGTACCAAATCTTTAAACAATTTGCACCTGGAGTTCAAATAGACGATTTCCGTTAGTTTGACCGTTAGTTGACCAAAAATTAAAAAAATATGATCAGTTGTTGACTAATTCTTAAAGAGCAAAATGGTAACTTTCCCCTTTTTCATATAAAAAAAATACTAAAATCAAATAATTAAATCAAACCATCCCCAACATCTTCCGCGCCGGCCCGCCCAGCCCAGCCCAGCCCATCCCATTGAAATCTCTACCCCTACCCCAAAATCTAACCCTGGCTACCCATTGTTGCCCAAATCCGCCCACCGCCATCGCCACAGCCGTCGAATCCACCACTTCTGCTACCCTCTTCTTCACTGTCAAATGGAACCCAAATGAGAAATCAAAACCAAAATCGAAGCCACCACCACCTCGCCTCAAAATCGAAGTCATTACCACCTCCACCTGTAATGGCAAGCTACTCCCGTCTGCATATGAAAATAACTCAAGTTATGACCATCTACCTTTCTCGAGTTCAATTTGCAACTGCCATTCCGCTATAAATGGCAAGGCATTTCTTCTCTAATTTTCAAATTTTCCTTCGAATTTTGTGCGGCAATTCATTTGCTGATTTTGCAATTGCTGCTGCTAGAGTTTGAATTGACCCTAGATTTGAAGGTTCTGGGATAGAATAAGGTGATTTAGCTCAATTGCACTATTAGCTTGGTGGATGTTATCTGAGTTTGTGGTAGAAGTGTTTGGTGGTTGTGGTTTGCATGAGGGGATGGGTGTAGTGGTGGTGGTTGTGATCGTGATCGTGGTCGTGGTGGGAGATGTGGCAACGGTGGTGGCTGGATGGTGGTTGATTTTTCGTGGGGTGGGGAAGGAGATGAACAGTTGTTTTTTTTAAATTATTTTTGGATTTTTAATTCATTTTTTTAACTTATTTGGTGAATATTGTGTGTAATTTTGAAACTGTCCTTGCCTATTTGGTGAAAATTATAATTTTTTTATTTCTGAGGTCAACTAACGATTTTCGTGTTCAACTGGACGAAAACCGTCCATTTGGATTCCGGGTGCAAATTGTTTAAAGGTTTGGTACCGTGGGTGGCACAAAACAAAGGTTTGGGCAAAGTCTACAAAAAGTTGAAAGGTTTGGTACTGTAGCTTCAATTTTCCCTTAAGTTATTACACATAACATATAACTTCAATACTTATAAAATATGATAACACACAAACACACTCAAATCAGGGAGCTTTTTCCGCAAACTGTTGGATACACAACTCATTGATTGTTTATGGACTTTAAAAATATGGCAGATTTTTCTACTTCTTTGTAAGCCTTGAAAAAAATATAACCAGTCTATTGTTATCATTATTTTCACTGATGCTACCTTCCAAATTATTGCTCAATAGTAGGTTGTTGGATTTAGTAAGATAACCTTTTTGGAAAACCAAGCTTCTGCAGTATTTGCTCCTCTATACATATATGTAATGGAACCTCCCCAATTTTTGGTTTATTTGAATTATGTCCTCCAACAGATAGATAACCTCCTATGATGCATTGACATGGACACGACGACGACATGTGATTTTTCAAAAAAGTACTGATATGGCACATTGTCGACCCGTTGATTAAATTCTTTAAAATTCTTCATTTATATCGTATAAATTTAGTTTTATACTTGTTATTAATTTTTCTTGTTGAAATCTTTTAAATATGAGTACTTATTATTTATTGATAGTATCTTTGAGTTAAAAATACATAACATTTATGATAAAGAAAGAAAAATGATAAGGTATAGTGTTCGAAGAGTTTCGGTATCCAACTCGTGTCCGACACCATTTTAGCCAGGCTTAGACAATCCCAGGGCCTTTTCTCTCTCCCTTTTTTTTCTGCACAATGTTAGCTAGGCTTAGACAATCTGTATCTACCTGTAATGGTTTACTTTGCCTCTGGTTATGTAAAACCAACCCTCTGTGCCTTCACTTCAGCTACGAAGCTAGTGCATTCATCACAAAATTCATGATAAGAAAACACGATTTTGGCCTCTTCATTTTGTACAATTCCCCCTTCTGTAATTTTTTCCCATAGATGCTTTACAATATCCATTAGTATTCTATTTGTATTCACCCAGACCAACCTTGACCACTTGATAATTTTGTTAAAGGCCATTGGCTATACAGCAATCCAACAGCAAAGTGGGCAGCAATTCTAGTATCTCCTTTCCAGTTTCTTTTGGTAATCGGTTGGCCTGAACCACAACCTTACAAGCCCTTCCATACTCCAAATATCCTTAATGCATTCATGGGATGTTTCGAAGTTTTCAATTATTACGTTAACCGCATTGCAATGCGTAAAATGGGGTTAAAACTCTAACATGTCCCTTCCGTACAAATTGCCTGGAGAACCTTCAAACCTTGAAATAGTGTCCTGATGCCATCAAGAAATTACATATCCTTCCAATTAAAACTTATTAGTTTATTGTACCTAGATCTATATAATAATATATGTTCATTTAGTTCTTGAATAGAAACACGCACAAACATCAGAGGTCAGCCACTTGGCCCAAATTATATCTTGTAAATGTAGGAAATTACTGCTACATTGCAACCCTAAAACAACCAAAGGCAACACTTAACCAAATACAAGCATGTCATTAAAAGAATTTCCTTTCACCGAACCCATATTTATTCTGGACCATTTACAACTCTAAAGCAAACAAGAAAAATTCCAGACAGACTCCTAATTTTTAAACCATAGCAGGAAAACAATTTACATAGACGATTAAACTGTATAGAATATGAAAACAGCAAAAATATGAGAAAAAACATACTCCGTGCTGTCGGGTTCCAGCGTTGATCCTCTGGATCCAAAGACCACGCATGTCGCGCTTCTTGTTCCGACGATCTCTGTAAGAGTACTGCAGAGCCTTTTCCACTCTCTCTCTTGCTATTCTTATGCAATTCTTCGCTCTTCCCCTGAATCCCTTTGCTAGCTTGAACACCTCCTTCTTGTTCATCTTCAATGCTCCTTTTACTCTCGCTCCAATTAGTCTTTTTTCCTCTGGGATTTTGTTTCTGGAACGAGAGCGTTCGAGGGTTTAGCTCTCTCTAAATGGATGGCAACGGGGTATGGCCAGTAGGCTATTTTGTTACCTTTCGTCACATACCCCGGTTAGAGCAGGATCAAGGTAGAGCGAGATGGTTCTTGGCCTTGTCCCGTTTATTTTTTTTATTCTTATTTTTATATATCCTTCATTATTACTTTTTTTTTTTCAATTTGTTAAAAACAAGTAGGGATGGCAATTCAAACTGTTAAAATCGAAAACCGCGGTTAATCGAACCGAATGGGGCGAAAAAAACCGAACCAATTGTGCAATGGGACGGTTATGATTTTGATTTTAACGAACAGCTTCATTTAGGGTCGGGTATGGTATTTAGCGATGGTGCCCCACCCCGAACCGATTACCCGTTAAAAAAAAAAAATTAGTTGGACAATTGCACTTTCCATTATTCTTTCTCAAAAT
>CAIGRO010161248.1:0-10112 GCA_903798355.1 Fraxinus baroniana | reverse complement strand
ATAAAGCTTTATTCTCAATAAATTTATAGTCAACTAGATGATTCTTTCTATGACATTATCTCTGATGATCAAAGGATAACAATAAAATTGAACTAGATGTGTACTGCTCGTGCAAAAGCGTAAATGAATTTTTTTGGCCAGTGATTCATCTTTCTTCTTCTTGTCTATGAATGCTTTTAATCTCTCTTAAACAATTTTCTTGTCAACCTTTTTGCAAGGGTCCTATTTTTGGGATTGTTTTTATCATTATTTGGCTTCCGTATATCCTCATTGAATGCTATGATTTTTCGATGAATTAAGCCGAGTACAGGGATTGTTTGATAGAATTCATACAAGGTGTTGTCGTGGCAGCACTCTGCCTTTTTTATCATCTTCCAATGAATTCTCGCCGAGTGTTATCTGTGTAACTTTTCTGTCAAAAAAATCTGTACTTATAGCAGGATTCTGAAATCAGCTCACGTTAACAATTTTAGCAGCCGCTCAATCTTTAAAATCTACTGTTCATATTAAATGGAATCTAGCAGTGTTTTACTCGGTATTCAGTTTCTCAATTAAAGACAAAATGATTAAACAAATATACTTAATAATTTCTTCTACAATGATTTTTAAGGTTTTTTTTCTGTCCGACCTAACCTGTCTGTTAATGATTTTTCACTCAATCGAACAGAATATCATTTGAAGCAGACCCCAAATATACGCTTTTGTCCTCATCTGTTTTTAATTAATTATTCCAATATTGCACTGTATTTATTTAATTAATAAAATATGATTTAATTGCTTTTACTCAACTAAACAATTTTTTCTTTGCTAAAAGACAAACTTGAGAATCCGTAGTCGTTGTTTACTCACCGTCCAAATCCTACAACTTTATTAACAATTTATAAATATTCATTTCATTGAATTGTAAAAGATGTTGATTTATTTAAAAATATCGATATTGAAATCCAACTGCTCATTTGAGCTTTGAACATAAGAATTGTTCGTTTTAACTTTTTAAGTGCTTGTAACATATAGATTTTCATTTTAAAAGATCAATCTTAAAAGAATTATAGTCTTAGTCCTTATACGTCAATTATTTCTTTGATATTTAATTGATGTGAAGTTCTTTTATCTTTAAAAAAAAAAAAATAAAAAAATTGATTGAATAAATAAATTAGAAATGCATGATACTCAACTTTAGCCTTTAAATTGAGCCATTTAGGCATTTACTCAATGTAGCAAGAAAAAAAAAGTCTGAGATAAAATATGAAAGTTGAAACCTTGAATTTTCAATAGGGTTGAGATTCTGTTATCTTTTGAGATTGTGTTCCTAGATTTGCTCTAATATGTTATAATTGTTGACCATATTCCATATATATTATACAGAGTCACAGACACATTGAAAGTGGGGGGTTTTAATTCAAGCATATTAATCTCATCCACCTGATTCGTGCTTTTTGGTTCCTTCTCTTTCGGTCGATCTGACATTGAATCAAATCGGCCTCAAAATTACCCCTTCGGTGATGGTCGAGTTGGTGGAGTAGATGAATGCGAAAATCGAAAGTCATGAGTTCGATTTCTCTGTCAACACTTTCTCAGTTGAATCCGTCGCACCGGACTTGTCTAGTGTGATTTACCTCTATGTGGTTTACGGGCTACTGCACATGGAGTGGGGTTTACCCAGTACGCATTCACAGTGGTTGGGACTCCACGACGAGTAGCAGCTGCGAGTTCCTACGTAATCAGAAAAAAAAGGCCTCAATATTGTAGTGAAAACGTCTTTAGAATACACAATCAGTATATAACATCTTCAAATATGTCAACGACGAAAGAAACTAGATTTCACAATATGAATTTTTTTTCCACATTATTGTTGGATTCCGTTACCACTAGTAAAAGTTACGATATATTCAATTTTTGATGACCCCGCATAAAAATAGAATATAAATATCTTTTTTGGATAAGGTTGTGGATTATTTTATTAACCCTAAAATGTATTGTAGCCTCTATTTGACGGGATTAAAATTCAAAATTTTAATAGATTTTTATAAAATTTGATTGATGAAACGTGTTTTTGAAAAGTTATGAATTTTATGAAATAATTGGTTAAAATTAATTATTGACTTTAAATTAGATTAAAATTTAGATTTTAATACTTTAGCATAACAATGTTTTACATTGCAGTCTAGTGATTGCTAAACAACATCCATTATGCCCTAGACTTTGAAAAGTATATAGAGGCCGTTCTGGATTCTTAAATTCTGATAATGATAATGTTGTTCCATACGCTAATTAATAAATGCTGTCCTTTCTTATTTCCTGTCCTTGTTAGCTGGAATTAATCATAGTTTCATAATCGAAAAACCAAACCCTACTTCCTATATAATGAGGGGTATGCACCAATAATTCTCCAAATCCATCGAAATATTTGATGTCTTTTCCAAAGTTTTACTAGACATTAAAGTTAAAAATATTCGCTATGTTGGATGGCTTTTCGATAGCTCCATAGCCAACAAGAACTAAATTCCTCGCCCATAGAGTAACCCTTTTCTTTTTTAACGACTCATCATGACCAAAATCAAGATGTTTGGTAGCTTTTTGATGTCCTCCATTTTGAACTTCAATAATAAACCTCGCCCACAATGTAACCTTTTTTCACTTTTATAGGATCGTTGTTCAATAATTTTCCGATGACCCTTGACTCTCGAACCGAAAATCTCGCCCGTAAAAAGTAAAATTTTCAACTTCCATGGGATAATGGTGGGTGAAAAATAGCTCCTTATTCCAAACTTGAACGAGAACCCACACTTCCACAGGACATGAAAGCCAAAAATCTCAATACTTGACAGCTTTTCAACGGCTTCCATTTCGAACTTGAATTAGAGATCTTGTCCTTAAAGTAAATTATCCCCCGCCGAGTACATGATTGTGAGAAGTAGACATGGTGTGATACTGATAGCGGTTCAGTCCCTTTTGTTGTATTGTGCTTAGACAGTGTGGAAATGAGCCGAATCAATATCACTCTTGTATGCTTCTTAGCTGCACAATCCTATTTCTTCTGCATCAAATTGTGAGCCACAGGTTATGCAAGATTTTTACCCTTTTTTCAATCTTTTTGTCCAAGACTTTTTTCTGTTCAATGGCAAAGTAAATTATTGCAGGGAAAATACATAGATTCAGGCCATTTCAAAAGGTACTTGCCAAATCTCTCATACCAAAAAGAGCAAGTCAGAAGAACATATATCAGGTGGGTACCTTAACAATCAATAGAAATGCACCAAATTTCTGTCGTTAATGGCTTTTGGCATCACGACACGGTTGGTTATTATCCATGATGGAAAACCTCCCGTCGGTGATAACATTTGGCAGCAGATTTTTTAGCATCAGTTCCTTCGAGAGGCTGCACTTTTTTGTAGTGAAATCCACAAATATTTTTCTCTACATCAGAGTTCTTCGTGAGCATTATAATTTCTGTTGTATGAAGTAGTCTACTGCGAGAATCACTAAAACGTGGGAGGAGCCTAGGTTGACCTCCGAATGATTAGCGCTTGAGATGAATCGTCGCATACCTTAATTTGTTTGTCGGGAATACTTAGGTCTGAACAACTAGACATAAAAAGTAAGAGTCATTCCCCTAGTACAAAGGAAAACTGTAAATGGAGCTTGCTGACAGTACCTGTATGATTACATTTCTTTGTCTTTTTTCGACTTCCGATATGAAAATCATGTACAGCTTTATCCTGTGCACCAAGCACGTCTCTGGAAAGTATGTCCTAACTTGTTTTGGTTGTGGCGACGACTTTTAGATACACATGGTTCTAAGTCCCTATTTGGCCTTCATTTATTAAAATTTATTTTTAATTATACATTTTATTACTTTTATCAACTTTTCAATGATGCATTTCTGATTTTATAAGCTTTTATCAACATTTACTAACATCTCATTTTTATCCAGATCAAATAGGGGAAAATCACCTCAATCGTCCGAGAGTAAAATGTTACGAAGAATGGACGATAAAAATATTTTTTTGAAGAAAAAATTTGTTAAACCTTTAAAAAGTAAGGACAAGGGCGGCATGGAGTGGATCAGTTCAAAATTGAGAATCGAACTAAAGAATCTTCTAATTCCCGATATCGGTCAGACTCTAGTCCGGTTCGGATGGTTCGAGTAAAATTGTCAAAGCCACTTAACCATAGCAGCTCCAGTTTCTCATCTCCCTCCGTCCCTCTTTCTAGCTCGCTCGCACGCACAATGTACCTGAAGAAGGCGTTCTGGAGCTACAGTTTGAACTCAGAATCGGAGTCCGAGTCACACTCACCTGTCTGAGACCCGTTCGAATCGCTCGACAAGAAAAGACTTTACAGGGAGGTAACTCTCGCGCTCCGAGTTCTCATTCCTCCGAGTCCCCGGTTTGGACAACATTCTCAAGTTTCTCCACATTCTCAAGTTTCTCCGATCCGTTGCCGAGTCCGACTCCACCATCAGCGTCTTCTGCCACTCCCAATCCATTCCCCAACTTCAAGGTCTCGTACAATACTCTCCATTTTCCTTTATTTATTTAGTTCGAATTTGATCTCGCAAATGGAATATAAAATGTTCAATTTATATTTGAATCTCTTTTTTCTGTGAAATATCTTTTCGTGATCGCGCCTTAGAGAATTCGATTAGACGTTTTTAATACTTGTCAAACAAATAGTATGATTACCACATTGTTGATGCTTTGGAGCTCAATGCCACGATGTATAACTGACCTTTAATGTGAGCTAAAACAAGTTATTGACGGACCATTATAGGGGTTTTTGCGTGGTAACAAAAAAGAAATAGAAATTGCTAGGTAGAGGTTGGTTTCTCTGGTTTTTTTCATTTTTTGTCTGGAAGAAACAAGTTCTAAAGGAAGAGTATAAAGGTTATTTTCGGATCTTAGAAACCGGGAAGGAAATGAAAGATAACAACAGGAAATTAATCTTCATAGGGAGAAGTAAAGGAATATTTTAGGTGAAACAGGGAAGAAGAATAACCAGTCCTTTCATATATAAATTGAGTTTATATAGCTGGAAAAATAGAACAATTGTCATCAGAATGATTTTCTTGGCAACAAAGAATTGAAAGGTTTTACCTTTCTAGATTAGATTATAACATTGAAATTGAGCCGAGCATGTTCATTGACCTTTCTCCTTATATATATATATATATCAGTTTTTGCCTCAGCCTTATTTTCAGGAATTTCCTGTCTTTGCAAGCCCTTGTGCATCAAAAAGTAAGTTGCTTTCTTCTTATTCAAAAATCATTAAGCACCTTTTGTTTCAAATTCTACCTTTGAGGTTTCTAAAGTATTACAATTTACAAGTAACCACTCGAAAAATCACTATCTCTTTGTGTAATTTGGGATTTGAATGGTTTGTGATGGATTGCTTTTGACATAACAATGGTTCCAGTTCTCTTTCAACACTCTCTGAAAGAAATATATGACCAGAGGGCAACAAGTCTGGACCATATATTTTCTGTCGAAGCTATGACGATAGTTAGTCCTTCAATTGATGCTGAAGTGGCTCTTGCTCTACTAGTTCTGGAAGTATGTTGTCTTCTTCACCAAGAGAGCACAATCCTTGCTTATCGACACAAGCAATTCATGTACATGAATATAGTCCTTTTTTGTAAACTTGCCTGTCTAATGATCTTTATTAAAACAGAATTTGTTTTTCAGAAACTAAAATCAATCTCCTGTAGAAATTTTGGCAATATAAGCTACAAAATACTGGGATGATTGTGGAAAATTTTTTACACCCGGACCATCGAAAAAAATCATCCTTTATATTTACATGAATCAGAGGCTTTAATCTTCACACTATTTATGTTTTATAGTATTCGCAGACATCGAGTTCATGATCCATTTTTTTGGTGACTAATAAAAAACTCAACATTCTGGTTTCTAATTGTAATGCCATATTTAACATCGTGTGACATCAAAAAGGTATTGATAAATACTTTTTCAACCCGGGGAGTACTTGAGCAAGGCGCATCCCTAGATGCTTTATCTCAATTATGCTGGAATCATCTGCCAATCAAATGGTAAGTTCAGTTGTGCAGCTGCTAGTTGTTAAGGAAGTCGGGTTGTCCTTTTTTATATGAAAAAATATACGAGTAGTAGATGTTAAGTTGCAGCCTTTAATAAACCTGCTCAGCAAAAAGCTAGTGGAGGTTTTTTGGATATGCGCTGCTTATTATTGTAACAAAAATCTCTATATTGTTAGAACATGAATTGCAGTTATTTGTCTATGCTTTGTCACATTCTTTCTGAAGAATTCTGATTAAGCTTCTCATCATATTTGATGTTCATTTATAATGATGTTTCAGGATTTGGAGGCATGCTATGGTATTGAGGAAGTGCTCCTCTTATAAGAGACAAACACAGAGAGGAAAGTTTGAGGTATCTCTGCTTTGCAACTTCTATTATCACTGGAAGGTCTACTCTTTATCTTTACTCTTACAAAAGTTGAAGTAAAGATCAATTTTTATTTTCTCACTGGTAAAAACTAAATTGTCGTTGTCCAAATCTGAGCGTGGTTCGATTTCTGTGTTTTCTAAGAGGATACACTGCTTGTTCCATGTATTCTTCAAAATTTGCCAACTGGCTGATAGTATGATCACTTCTGTTAGGAAAATGGGTGATATGTATGTAGATTATATATTAACTTAACAAATTAAAATAACATAAACATTATAATTCAACAATAACATAATCATAAGATATAAGTAGAGAGTTAGAAAAGCAAGCTTTAGGGAGTCACATTAAAAACGTTGTCCTAAAGTTGTGTTGTCTCCCCTTTTTGTTGGTTCCTTTGGCACTACACGGCTCCAAGATAAAACTCATATGGTCCATAGCTAGTTCTCCTTCTATGGGTACGACCACAAGGCGATAAAGAACGAATCTTTATCAAATTGTCAAAATAAAAGAAAATAGTATAAAGTGTAGATGTAGTATATTTTCAAGTTGTGTTTTCAATGTTACATCAAATAATGAAATCACAATCCCTTTTGTAGGAACAAATTTTAACCCCCCACCCCACATTCATATAAAATTATTTAATTCGTATATGTTACATCATAAATTAACATTTTAATTAAACCAATAATTTTGGAAGTTGAAACTAAATATAATTTCCATCACAAGTTTTAAACATTCAATATATATACACGCGGTGCCAACATAATACCGTGCAATAGGTGTAGGTGTCTTTTGGATTTCAACATTGCTTAATATTAACAATTTCCACTTGAGGGAACCATAATTGACTAAGTCTTGAATTAGGTCCCTTTGTCCAAACTTTAATTGTTCCGCACACTATCGATTTAGGCTCTAGTTCATAATGTGTAGTGCTATTAATGGCTTGCTCTCTAATCTTGATTCTAGTAAGAATTTTTAGGGAATAGTCCAATCTCATAGTCATGGTCTCATGACAACTCTCACATAGGTAAGTCCTCCAAGGATGCGTGTGATCCGCACCTCGCCAGAATTACTGCCTCAGCATTCATTTAGCCTTTGTTTGGGCCACATTCTTTTTTTCATTCTCATTTTTATACTCATTTTAAACCACACATTCTCTAATAAAATAATATTTTCCATCACATCAACAACTTTTCTTTATTTTTCAACCACATATTCCCCATCATATCATCAAACAAAATGCGTTCTTTCGAAAAAAATTTGCACCAAACGGGGCCTTAGAGTTAAACCATTCCTAACATCACGTTATTATTAGCACTATTACCATAGAGATGAGTACAAATAAAATAGTATTATTACAAGTCACGTAGTGCGGGTTGTTTCTACCATATTGAACATTCTTCATGTGATCTTCAATCACAAAGGTTGGATAACTCCCGAAGGTGGCTCCCTTATGGGCTTAAGCCCATTATGCCGGATGATTTATGTATGTCCATCTCGGACTACAATTTATTTGTCCCTCGCATAGTTGTCAGACCCGATCCGGAGACTGACTCGGACAATGCAGCGGGTCGGTGGGTCAGTGGTTCGACCGGTGACCTGGTGGTCGAACCAACGGGTCAATGCTTATTAAGTATATTATTATCTATTTATTGAATAATAAAATTTTGACATCTATTTACCTTCATTACTACATTCAATACAATGCATTTGCTTTAGGTCAGTGGAATTTAGCATCATCATATATCATTTTGAACCCAACTGCAGGTGTTACTTGTAAAAACCAAGACGATGGATTGAGAATTGGAACATTTCGCCTCCAGCAATACCATTCTCAAACAAGTATCAGTATCTAACAAGATTTAGCTGTATAACCAGGAGATGCAACAGGATAAAAAAGGTCAAAAATGACAGTTCTGTAACTTCTGTTCTTTCATGAAAAGGGGTAAAAAAATGATGAAGAAGCCATTGAAGAGACCTAATCAAGGAATAAAGAGGAACCTAGCGAGTTTACTGTCAAGTGTCATCTACACACATTAAGGATTCATATAAAATTTTCTATCTCAACAGTTGGCTCTCTGCCTCTATTAAATTGGAAACACCATCTTTTGAATCGATTCCATATTTACCCATAAAATTGCATCAACATATAGACAACTATAAAACGAAATTATGGTAACAATATTCCAAAAATCAGCCATCTCGAGAAATATTTTTTACATAATTTACTCGCAACAAAAGTGAAAATCACAAAAAAAAAAAAAGAAAAGAAATAAAAAAAAAGGAAAAAAGAAAAAAGAAAAACCGTAAATTTGAAGAATTCCCATATTAGAATGTCAGACCTTAAGGAACCATACTTGTTTAATAGTTAATACGGAAATTCCTCAAATGGAACCAATTACTGAACATTCTAAATTTTCTAATACAGTCATTAAGAAATCTCAATTGAAAATACTCGCGTGTAAATTTAGGACTTACATCTTCTTCTTCCATCTAATACAACTTGAAATTCAAACTTTGGATTTTTGGGAGTGAAATTTCAAGCGATGGCCGAGATTTCTACCTGATGCGGTGAATCTGTTCTGCCTTGTGGGTTTTTAGGAATTAGTGCATTTTATATTAGACCGGGCGGGTTCTATTTATTTTGGGCCAACGGTTTGCTGGAAAACCGGTCAGTCCGGGTTTAATAACTTTTGTCCCTCGTGAACAATTACCATCAATATTTGGAAGGTCTTATTCTTCACCTGCATTTCTACTCACATACAAAATTTTCTAAACTTACCAAAATGTCAATATCACATATTTCATTATAATAAGATAAACATAAGAAATTTCTAATATTGTTTTTTAGCAAGACATTTGAGCACATGTATCCATTGAACTCTTGCATTTCACCTGCAACTGCAAGTCCACATTTTTACTTTCAACACTTTTCAAAAATCAATTTTACACAAAAAAATAATAAATATAAGGTATATCTTATTTGAAATTTTAAACACCCTCACATTTCAAAGATATAATGATTCATTATTAGAATGGGGAGATATTCTCAATCTCCCCATATCACAATGTAAGAGTGATCAGCCATCAATGCATAACCGTACACATTACATATGTGGATGACTATATTAAATTATTAATTATCATCATTGGAGTTCTGAAATTAATGTTAACAGTCATGTTATCACTCTATTATTTATAAAATAGTCCATGTATAGCACAATGAGTGTTATTGCTCTGCCAAGTTTGTAAGAGGCCTGGTAGAGCCCAATGTAAGAGGAGGGAGGGGTGTTTAACATAGGGGGGTGGGATTTTTTTAATGAGGTGGGTCNGGAGGGGTGTTTAACATAGGGGGGTGGAATTTTTTTAATGAGGTGGGTCCTCATATGAGAGAGGCCGCTTTGTCAGGCCTGGCTAAGCAGCCTAATTCTAGCACAATATAAGACCACCACAGCTAAAATTTTACATGTTGAAGTATTAAGATCATTTCTATAGTTCAAATTGAACACAGCCTTTTCAGCCCAAATAAGACATCGCTACATACTGTTTTGAAATTTTTCTTTGGTGAATCTGGATTTTTTTTTCGCCAAATGATCACATAATTAATTTCATTAGGCCTTAGTTCAAGGAAAACATAGTAAAATTCAACTTTCTCATTAGAATTTAAATGTAGATGAGAAACTATGG
>CAIGRO010161240.1:0-17984 GCA_903798355.1 Fraxinus baroniana | reverse complement strand
CAGAGATTTAAAGTGAAATAGCCATACAAGAATGAAACCCTCTTTGTTCCTTCTCTTTTCTCTCGTTTTTCTCTCAATCAGAAAACCCTAGACACTTCTAGAGAAAACCCAGAAAAATGAATCGACCGAATGGCCAAACGTCTTCCATTAGGGTATATAGGCAGTCCATCATCCAACGATCCAAGATGAGCCACGCGTCAATCTTCAGAAGAGTTGCATTACTTAAAGGAGTCGTGCTTTACACAAGTGCGACTTATCCAAAATTCTGGGAGCATAAATGGGTCGGGTAAAAATGGAGTCCATCAGTTTTTCAATTGCCAAAAAAAAAAAAATGGAAAATATTTACCAATCAAAATATCAAGAATTTGTTTTCCTCAAAAAGGTAGAAAACATTTTCTCGAGAAAGTTTTGCCAAACAAATATTACAAAAATTGGAAAATAAAAATNAAAAATGAAAAATATTGTGTATCAAACGGACCTAAATGAAGAGCTACTCAATAGAAAAGAAAAATTAGGATCCATTTTCTATTTCTGTTGGTTAGATACTGCAGAGAGTGTTGAAGCTGGCTTGCGAGTGACGTTGATAGCGTGGGAATATATATGTCCCTAAAGTCGCACTTTAACCAATATATAAAATTCAAAATCATTATTCGCTAATTTTGGTAGCGAAAAAATGGTTTCATTAGACACCCTGACCACCACAGAGAAGGGGGCAAACCCCACCAGCGTAAATGGTCAAGCCGCGACCGACGGCGCCGGCGTTTTATACGCGGCTGAGTCCAACGGGACTCAGATGGAGATCGACGCTTCTAGAAGGAGGAGAATGACTATGCTGCCCCTGGAAGTGGGGACACGTGTCTTGTGCAGATGGCGGGACGGGAAGTACCATCCCGTCAAGGTCATCGAGCGTCGCAAACTCCCCGGCGGCGGAGGCAACGATTACGAGTACTATGTTCACTATAATGAATGTGAGCACGAATTGCTTCTCTTTGTTAATATACCTTCGTTAATTTGAAATTAGGGTTCCGGCGAGTTTTGTAATTTTTATGATTTTTTATTTGTTTTTTCTGAAAATCAATTTGAGATGTTTCGTTAACTTGGTGTGTGGAATTCAATGTGAAAGAACTCTTTTTGAGCAATTTATTTGATCTTTTTTTTTTTTTTTGTGCACAATAGAATTAAAAATTAGGATAAAATCAATTGTGGATTTTTTTGGGAACGGACTTAAGCTGTTTTGTTTTAGTTTTATAATCTTACATGAATTATAAATTCAATCTGTAGAGGTGTTAAAGTTCCTTGCCATGTTTATGATTTTGAATTGGTCGATGAGGAAATAAATTGCCTTCGGATTTTATGGGTTTGAATGCATGTCTTTTCCTCTTCCAGCAGAGCATCTTGTATTAAGTCCAGACCCATCAGAAGTTACAAATGTAACGCCAGTGGCAGATTTCTTATTAATTAGATTAAACTTTTTTCGAACTGGTCGATAAAGATTGCCTAGTTTAGTTTCACTTCATTTTCCCCTGCTGCTACTGCATGTATAGCAATATCTTTGGGTCAAGCTTACCTTTTTAAATTGCTCTCTCTCAATGTTTAAAAAGGTTAAATCGGGTATTGAGAAGTTTTATTTTTGTGAGAGAAGGTATAAGCCTCGAGACAAACCAATGATATCGTTTAAAAGAATATAGTACACAAACATGCATATTATACTATAGTCAGTCTTGAAAATCTATGATAAAATAACCGAATTAATAGTCTAATTTAGAAAACATATATAAGGTATATTGATAAAGTAATAAATAATAAGTTTCCAAATCAGTAATAACATAACAAAACTGTAATCTATTACTAGAAGTATATACAATCTGAAATCTCATATATTCTACTAATAAGAATTCAGCCCCCGTTTGATTCCCATTAAAAAATTTCATTCTCATTCTTCTACTCATTTTCAACCACACATTCTTCAATAAAATAATATTTTCCATATCATCAATAATTTTTCCTTCTTTTTCAACCACACATTATCCATCAATCTACTATTCCAAAATTCATTCTTCCAAAATAATTTCTATCAAACACATCCTCAATCTGTAATTGATTCCCGCTGTCCATCATTATAAAAAATTTCTCATTTTTCCTTACCATCTGCAACTTGCAATGTTGCAGTGCCCTTTCCCTTCTAGTCCACCATCCACATAAATGCTTAAAAAATTACAAGTAGCTGTAAAGTGTATAAGCTATAACAAAATAGCTAAAAATTGTCAGACCAGTAATATAATGCTAAAAAAAGAAAACACTAGTGAGCTTACATCTTAGCCACCTTTAGGCATAAACCTCACTAGTGGCACTCATGGGGGCAGTTTCGAGGTGCAAAGCTTTTTTAATTCGGATCTGTCTCCTGGCTCTAGTTTATGGTCCGTTTAGTATTTCTCGCTTTAAATGCTCTCTTTCTTATGATTTTCTTTTTAAATATCATTAATGAATTTGGTCAATGGTTCTAATTTTGTTATGCAATTCGTGTTTAAAAAGAACCCGATTGAGGCCCACCTTAGAGTAAGGTGAGTAAAAAAAACCTCAGGGGCAATTTTTGAAGGCATGTGTGAGGTACACGCCTCATAGCAACGCATGGCATGCACTTCTTGATTAGTTATTTACTTTGCTTTAGTTGTGGGCCGCAAAACTTAAAAACTCCTTTCCATTTAGGGAATAGTCCACTATCCATTATATAACATTACAAATTTGAATTTCTCGTAGACCCATTTTGGGAATAATTCAATGTTCCACCAGCTAAAATAACATTTTTTTGTTAACGAATTTTGTATGCTTGCACACTTTAAATTGTTTACTACTCTCTTCGTCCATAAGATGAACTTGCTTTCCTTTTTCGTCAGTCCCATATTACAAGTTACTTTCCTTGTTAAGAATATAGTTAATTTATTAGTTTTCTAATATTCACCTATTTAATGTCTTGATATCAAGAATTACTTGTATTTAGATCATTATTTAATGTAAGTGTATTCCAATTGCATTAATTATATTTTCTTAATCTGTATGAAATTGGAAACAAACTTATCTTTGAGGACGGATGGAGTATAAATTTTAAAGATTTTTTTATTGTGATGTTATTTTGCATTTTATTAACATTTTGTCATTTTGATATTTTTTTTGGTTTATTATGGTGAGATTTACGTTTCAAAAAATCTCGAGTCCTGCGCCTCACCTCACGAAAGTTAAAAGCCCGAGTACCCAATTATGCCTTTTTAGACATTGATTGGTATTACATTTTACTGAAATAATGAATTCATCTCGAATGAGATTCTTTTAACATTTTACTTTTGGGTAATGGAAGGTTTTTTTAGTTGCTGATGTACTAAATATCTATTTTGTCCATTCTATAATTTATTGACCAACAAAAGTTATACGCTCCTGTTACGTATTCACAATTGTGGATCAATGCCAATGAACGGTAGGAATAGTTGCCCATCAAGCATAGTATGTAATGTAAATCCTATGATGCGCTGATTAACTAAGTTTTATGTTCTTGATGTTTCACATGGCAATGATGAATAAACAAGACTGCCTATGCAGAGTGTAGGAATCGCATAAGTATGAGTTGACTGCTTTACTGTATTACCTAATGATAGATTACTTGAGTGAAATAAAGTCCACCACCATTATTTATGAAAATTTTCATTCTCTTGTTACATCACTTGACTGGTTGTTTTTGTCATATGTACTTGCTTTATCTTTGGGCAGTCAACAGGAGACTTGATGAATGGGTAAAACTTGAACAACTTGATCTTGACTCTGTAGAAACTGTTGTGGACGAAAAGGTTGAGGACAAGGTAACTTTTGCATCATCTACTCGTTTCCCTTCAATTTTTCTAAGTTCTTGCTTGCAGATGCTAATAACTTTGCTCAACTTATATTACGTGCACTGAAGTTCACACTTTGATATTTTGTCATCTTCATCATTTTTTCTTCAAGGAGATTTACAGTGTTGCTGATTTTCCATCATTGATACGCCATTTCTTGTTTTCAAGTTTCTGTTTTCTTTCTCCTGTTTATCATTAACATTTATTCATTATGTCTCTGTTTCTCACTATTGAAAGTTTCAGGTAACAAGCTTGAAGATGACACGCCACCAAAAGCGGAAGATTGATGAGACGCATGTAGAGGTACTTGCAGTTTTAATATGCTTTTCACTATTCACAGTGTTTCTTGTCAGTATTTTCATTATTGTTCTTTTTCCGTGGTACTTTATTATTTGGTACTATTATTATGAGTATTTGTTGGTTACTATGTAAATATCAATCTCTGGTCATCATCAACTTGTGTATGCCAGCGCAAATGTTTGTTGTCATCCTGTTATGGATGATTTTGAATTGAGATTTAACTAGTTTATTGAATCTGGGAATTTTCGTTAGAGGTTATATTACAGATCTACTTTTTCTCCCCCTTTTCATGTTTTTCTCGTCGACTATAAATATCTTAATTATATTCTTTTTCGTAAAAGAATAGTGTAGCTTCATTTGGATTACAAATATCTGTCATATCAAATCACGCAGGGCCACGAGGAGCTTGATGCTGCAAGCTTGCGTGAACATGAAGAATTTACAAAAGTTAAAAATATTGCAACGATAGAACTTGGAAGATATGAGATTGAGACATGGTACTTCTCCCCCTTTCCACCAGAATACAATGACTGTACCAAGCTGTTCTTTTGTGAATTTTGCCTCAATTTCATGAAGCGCAAAGAACAGCTCCAGAGGCATATGGTGAGATTTCATCTTCAATTCTTATTGTCTACCATGTTTTTACCTGAAACTTTGACTGTTGATACCACACTTGTGATTGGAAGAAAGTTCTGTAATAGCATCTCTAAGCCGGTGGTGTTCAATTTTTTTAATTTTTTTTTTCAAAACAAAATTTCTGAGTTTTCTGATGTTTGTTCCACGTTTCTACTGTTGACATACCCATTGTATCTTTTACACCACGATGATCATTGTCGTTGACATCATCAACATACTTAAGATTATCATTGGTAAAATTAACCTTGAGATGTATTCTTACAACTGTTCACTATTTTTTATTTTTTATTTTTTTTTGTATTTGTAGAAGAAATGTGATCTCAAGCATCCTCCCGGTGACGAGATATACCGAAGCGGGACTTTGTCAATGTTTGAGGTAAATTTACATCCCTCGTTCAACTTAATCATAATGTTTAAAAGAGCTGATGATCATAAATGGAAAAAGAACCATTATGGTTTTAAATGCTGTTTTGCATTCATTTATTTCTACAGTTACCTTGCCATATTCAAATTTGAATTATTTGACTTTATGGAAATTTTGATCTTGCAATATTTTCGTATTTGATTTTGGAAATAGTATTTTTGACACTAGCATATTGTGCTTCATCTGATTTTCTAGTGCAGTATTTTTTTCTGCCACCCATTTGAATTTCTAAGTTGAAGTAGTCTTCAACAAAAATAAGGTTGTCTAATTTTACATGCACTGAAACAGGTTGATGGCAAAAAGAACAAGGTTTATGGCCAGAATCTTTGCTATCTGGCTAAATTGTTTCTTGACCACAAGACCCTGTACTATGATGTTGACCTATTTCTATTTTATATACTGTGCGAATGTGATGATCGAGGATGTCACATGGTTGGCTACTTCTCCAAGGTAATGTTAAACCTTTAGGATTTGCTGTGAATTTTACCACATTTCCAAGCAGTTTCTTCATTCTATTGGAGTCATATTTTCCTTGGTTCGTGTAGCTCATTGCCATTTATGGATATTTTAAATTCCACACCACATAAAAAATGACATTTACTTCATACATCATGGATCAGCTTGTATGCCAAAATTAGTTTGATACAGAAGCAGTTCCATATAAGTTTGTTTCAGCGTAAGCTTGATCTTATTGTCAATCAATATGATTTTCCCGTTACTTTTCCTACGTGTCAAACTTAACTAAGAGGGGAGGACCAACCAACTTCATGCCAACATGTTTAATTACGACATAGGTGGGTTAATCGTCCTGGCAATGTCTGTCAGTAATATGATTTGGGAGAATCAATTGCTCTTGGTGTTTCAGATTTGAATGGCAATGGGTTTTGCGAACAGATCTGACAAGATCAAATGTTTTTTACTTGTTATTTCTCTGATGCAGGAAAAGCATTCTGAGGAGTCCTATAATTTAGCCTGTATTCTTACTCTTCCTCCTTATCAGAGAAAAGGCTATGGAAAATTCCTAATTGCATTTTGTAAGCTACTTCATTTAACTTTCTTTTTGTGTTCTCTTCATGCCACATATTCACCCAAGAGTACATATTCTACACTGAAACTCCAAGAACTAGGGCCTTATATATGGTTTCGGTAATGAGTAATCAAAACTGAAAAAAGTTTGGGTTGGTTCCTGATCTAAATCTGACCAATCAATGACTTGTGTACAAGACATTTATTGTCCTCTTGTTAGTATCTTAAGATGATATAAATTCCTTTTCAGAGCTCCTCTAAGAAAAAGAATATTGCTAATTATATTCTTAAAGATCTTTACGTCATTTAGGCTGTTTGAAAACTTGAAACTGCAGAACTAGGGTTGACTAGGTTTTATACTTTTATATAACTACACATAATTTATCTAGAGATGATAAGATTTTGTTAAACCAAGTTTTTTTGGCGTGGATGAGTCCCAACTAATTTATATTGTGAAAAAAAACTTGAGATATTTCTTTGTTCACGCAAAAAGACAATATAATATTTATCTAATCTCATGGTAAAGTGTGAGCTCCTTATGTTTTAGGTAAAAAGTACAAACGCCTTATTGGATAAAAAATAAACTGAATTCTGTTTATCCATTTCCTACAAGGACTAGAGTTGATCCAGATTTATTTTAGAATGTAAAATATCAATGCTTCTCCATCGGTTGAACATTGTTATGGGTCAATCAGTGTATTGCAAACAAAAAGGCTATCTAACTGGGATTAAACAATCTGCTTCAGACGAGGTTATATAAATCCAGATTAAGAGTTCGTTAAGAACTAAATTAAATGATTAGATATCTCACAATCTATGTTGGGCAAAGATAGATTAAACCAATCCACTGTTTAAAAATGCTTATCAGGTACCGTCACATAAATAAATCTATGAAATATAAGAGAATAGCCCAAAAAGTTGAGATCACTAATACAATGTCCAGAAGATGTAAGACAACAGGGCAGACACTTTAGTCGTCTTGAGGCATAAGTCTTACAACTGCCACTTAAAAGGGATTCTAGGCAGTTTATGGAAACCTCACGTAAGGCTGGATTCGAAGCGTAAGCCTCAAATAGTTTTGTAAACAATGACCCACTATCAGGCAATACAGTCAATTATTTTAAGCGAGCCACTTTTATGATAGAACTTCCTTGTTTAGGCAATTTTAAGGGGTAACGTTTGGTGCAAACACATTAAGTTAAGAATTTTAGATTACATGTGATCTAAAATTTATGGTTGTGATCTAG
This sequence comes from Fraxinus baroniana, assembly GCA_903798355.1. Lineage (NCBI taxonomy): Eukaryota > Viridiplantae > Streptophyta > Magnoliopsida > Lamiales > Oleaceae > Fraxinus > Fraxinus baroniana. Next base: position 10,473 of record CAIGRO010161240.1, on the reverse strand, counting down.
AAGAACGCACTAGTCGATACCTATTCTTTAAAACTATGTTAGTCCCCCATTTTTTTCAAAAATTTATTTTTCCACTCATTTTTAACTACACATTCTCCTATAAAATAATATTACTTATAAATCGAAAAGTTTTCCTTACTTTTTAACCACACAATCTCCAACAAAACACTATTCAAGAAATGTATTTTTTGCCCAAAAATGGGGCTCAAACAAGGGCCAAATATGTAGTGGTATTATGCTAAGTATGTCATTGTTGATTTCCTTGTACAGCATATGAGCTTTCGAAGAAGGAAGGTAAAGTTGGAACTCCAGAAAGACCCCTTTCTGACCTTGGTCTTTTAAGCTACCGGGGATACTGGACACGCGTACTTCTAGATATTCTGAAAAAGCACAAGGGCAACATCTCTATTAAGGTTTGTCCTGGATACATAGTAAAACTTTCAAATTGTAGCGTGTTTTAGCAAGCAGAAGATGAGATACTATATACATTTCTTTTTTTTTTACTTCATACTGTACACGGCACTCTTTATTAGCATAAATTTGTTGAAATTTTTCTCGTGGAGTCTAGTGGGGGAAAATTTAGATAAACCCAAAGATTACCTCTTTCAGTTACCATTTAAAAGATTAAAAAAGAATTACATCGTAGTTCTTATATTTCATGAAATGCTAACGTTATCTCTCTTCACGATAATGCATGATCAAAATATGTTGAAGTCTTTGGGGCGAATATAGGAAAAGGGCAAAAGCGTAAAGGGAAAAGAAATAAGAAAATAGAAGGGATTTTGAGCACATTATTTGTATCAAGTCTTCTTTTAATCACCTTGATGGTATATGTTGTTAACTATTTAGTTCAGCTGGGTACTGAAAGTATACCAATTACCATTGTAGGTTAGTTGTCTATATAAAGCTAACACCATTCTACCCCTTTAATATATGTTGAATGATTAGTTGTTTCTGTAGATCTAGCAATCAACTCAATGGGGTGGTTAAAAAGGACTCTTATTTTTTACCCCCAATTTATTGGTGATTAGGCTAAGTTCGTCGTTCTATGGATAGTTGTTTTTAGAACTATTGAGCTTATTCGGAAGGCGGAGTGTTTATTTAGAAATATGCATATGGTCAAAGCTAAATCTTTTGATGGTTGTGTAAAAAATTGAAAATGATATTGCATATGACCAAATATCAGGGAAGAAAATGTTGGAGAAACAATGTATATCATATTCATTTTTATATTTGGGAAAAAGAATTATAGAAACTGGGAGGGGGAGAGACGACGAGAGAATAAAATGTATGAAAAATGACATTTCATTATCTTTTCTACGAGTTTCCAAGAAAAGTATTATAGTTTTTGTTGGAGGGTTGTAAAAAGCCAGCTTCATTAATCTAATGAGAAGATATGAGTGGAAGAGCTTGACTGGGTGGGAACTTTATTCTGCCAAACTGTAAACTTCTATTTTCATTTAAGTCCACAAACAGAGAAGCAGAATGCCATTAGCTCTCTCCCAAATTCAGACTACTAAAATATTTTTCCCCCTTTTCCCCCTACTTGTTGCATCAAACCTCACTCATTCTTACCCTTTTTGTTCTAGAGCATGTTTGCCCAAGCTTAAAAGGTTTACTTTCAAATAAATATACTCGTAAATAAATAATTTTCTTTTAGGATAAAAATTATTTATAAGTTGAAAACATGCGAGTTACTTATTTTGACAAGAAGTTGAGTCATTTTCCAAAACAACCTTTTTACTTAGAAATAAGAAAGTATCATTGACATCCAAACATTCTTGGAAACTAAATGTTAGTTTAGTTATCTTTAAGTTACACAAACGTGCTCCTAATTTTGTGAGAAACAGTTATTATTTCTGTGCTTGCATTGAAAATTTGGTTAATTGGTTTTGTTACTTCTTGCATTGAACGTTTGGTTAATTGGTATTGTCATATCTTGCTTCCATTTCCATCTTGTTTTTGGTTATGTTACCAGCATGTTCCTTGTTAATTTCTTTTTGCAGGAGCTCAGTGACATGACGGCAATCAAGGCAGAGGATATTCTGACAACCCTTCAGAGCTTAGAGTTGATCCAGTACCGTAAGGGTCAGCACGTAATTTGTGCTGATCCTAAGGTGTTGGACCGTCATCTGAAAGCTGCAGGCCGAGGTGGTCTTGATGTTGATGTTTGTAAATTGATATGGACTCCTTATAAAGAGCAGAATTAATTTCATATTATTGAGGTCTTTTTATGGCTTTGTCACCCTTGACGCGTGACTTGAACTGCTCTGTGTAAATAGAAAATCTATCAGATGAACAAATCTTCTGGTGTTAGTTCTAGGTCTAGATCTAGGATGTCTTTAACTAGTTATATGGATGTTGATTATTATAAAGGTAGCAATGTATGGAGAATTTTGCAGTATTACAGAGTTTCTACTGTGAGGCTGAATTTATCATTTGATGTTGGATTGGTATGTATAATTAATTATGATTCTGAACAAGCCAGACTTCAGGCAATTCCCTCATCTTGTGGACCAAGTCACCAAGCTAGTCATACCATAACTGCATGATTGGTATGCATAAACTTGGACAGAAATGAACAAGATTTTAGCTTTTTATTTCTCTCGTGCAGTATATTGTTTGTTATCTTTCCAGTAAAATATACCATAAGTTCTTTGAGGAAGCAACCGAAAATGAGACGAGTGCTTTGTAAGATGAGTGCACATGTATTTCAGATTTTTAATAATTTATTTTATATACATGTTCTGTATTTGTACTTTCGTTCTGGAAACCCGGAGTTGGTAGGTGCTTTTTTGGTTTGAGGAAGGTGTGCATATTTCAACCTATGAATTTTGCTTTCTCCTATTTGTGCTTCTTAAGAGAAATACAAGCAAGCCATTTTTGTGGAAGCTAGGCATGGCGATCTTCATGGACCTTGCGAAATATTTATTTCAGACACGAGAGCCTATGCTCAAAAGAGGTCTCTATGGATCGAAAATAGAAATATGTACAGAGTAATACCAAATCATAATGCAAGACTGGAATCTTGAAAATTTTTAGAAAATCGCAAGAAAAGATGGATAAAAAATTGGTTTATTATTCTATACAACAGTGTTAAATTTACCTAATCAAGTTCTATATGCATCATTGAAACTTAAATCTTCCATTTTTCTACTCAATTTTGTTTTCGCAAGGCAATTTATAAGAAATTACAACATGCATAGGCAGAAGTCACAAGGAATTTTGATAAACAAAAACCAGTAGAATTTGGATACAAATGGGAGCCAAAATATAGAAAAAGTCCCTCCAGCAGAAACATTCCTGTCATCCCTTAAGGTCGCTCAATTTTTCTCAACCTTGCACTGATTACACTGCTTACAGAGCTTTTTATCCTACTTCCAGCAAAGAATTGACATAAAAATACATCCTCTTTTGAACAGATTACAATTAGTAAAGTACAATAGAGAGCCGCCGTAGAAGCATTATTGGGCATGTTTGATATGCAGTGCTGTATTGGACTAGATATTATAACAAATAGGATTTTAATTCCTTTTTCTTCTCTGTTCAGTGCATCTTTCCAAATACGTCGATATTTTTTTACAATGGATATCAAGAGAATCACGTATGAGGACTCTGATCCCCTACCTCACCTTGAGTTTGAACAGCTGCTGCTTCTGGCAGTTTTGACTCAGAATTTTCTTCTGAAAACTCGGATTCAGAATTTTCCGACTCAAAATGTGATGCTTCAACTAAATCAGAAGATAATTTAGAAAGGTCCTTGTGCATTTCATCATTTGATGTCCCTTCACCAATGTTTTCTGATTCCTTCACAATTTCAGTCTGATCATCCTTTTGACCTTGGGAATCTGCCACTAGAGCAGACGGAGTTCCAACACCCAATCCTTTGGCAAGACACACATACTTGAATACAAGTTGCTTGTAATTGTTTAGCAGGTCTTCAACATCGGAAACTGTCAGATCACCAGCTTGCGAATACAAGTACGGGAAATCCCTAAAGACATGGTTTACTTCGTCTTCCTTTAAAAGCATGGTAGCACCTTTATTTTCAAGATCCGAGATCGATGGAATTTTATTCAAAGACAAGTGATCTTTCAAGTTTGATTCCCCGTTCTTGGATTTCATTTCAGATGAGTTGACTGAGAACTGACCTGACACTGTTGAGTCCTGGTGCTTCTGACTCAAAGGTTGTTTGGGTTCCACCACCTGTGTCCTGGGAGCGTGCCCAACTCTTTGATCAGTTTGGCTCAGTACATCTGAACTTTCAGAAAGGTCATAAAGGAGTACTCGAGCAGATTCCATGTTTGTTTCAAACTCTCTTTCATCCATTGATAGGGCTTGTGCAGTGATATTCATAATAAAAGACTCCACGGAAAGCATGTTTGTGAAATAGTAGGCTGATTCTGCTACCAAACGATTCTGTCGCCTGTACCGTTGTATATACAATAAGTTGGAATGCAGTTGTGGAGGGTTTGCCTGTTCAAGCCAACGAATTCATTGCAAGGAATCAAATGATCAATGTCAGGGGGGGCAGACATTAACCAAAACAAAACAAATTGTGTGCAGCTGTGAGCATCAATGCACATATTATGGTAAAGTATTTGCACATGCATATAGAAAAACCATCTACAACCAGCTTCAAATCAAACAAATCCTCTAAAAGTTATAAGACGAAATCTAATGTCTCCACAAGCAACACTAGAACCAATTGTCACAAGCCAAACTTGATATTTGTTAATTTTATGCTATAAAACTTGAGCATATGACAAAACCATTGTCACCGACCTGACAAATATAGTGAGCAGAAATGAGTAATATAGCACATCCTTCAAGTTGCTCTATTCCAGAATTCATGCCGTGTGGCATTGGTTTTTAGTAGTTATACTCTCTAGCAAATAGAGATCTTTGGTGAGAATGCTCTAGTCATATCATATTGACAATAATGGCGACACAACTAAATATCAGCCGTATGCCCAACAAATAGTCCAACTTCTAGCATGTTTGGCTAAGCTTAAAATAAGTAAAAGTTACTTTGAAGTACCTTTTTTTCATTGGTCATTACTCTGGGTGGTGGACGTCAGCATGGGGTAAAGGGAGTAGTAATAACACATAAGGTATGCCCAGGATGCAAGTGATTTGGGAGAGTTTCTCAATAGGATGGGAGTGTGTGGGTTTTGTACAAAGTTCTTGAGTTAATCAAATACATTCTCTTTATGGAGGATTTTGCCAAACCAGACAATGCCTGTGCCTGTACTCGCTTATTTTCTTCTTGAACTTTTTCTTCATGAAATTGTTGGTGTGGTATTTAGACGTAAAATTGGATCTTGGTTTCTTTGCTTTTGCTGGTCCCCCATATTTCAAAATATTTACAAATTATATCACCAGTTGAACATGTATTGAAGAAAAATTACCTAAGCAAAAAGTCACGAGTTTTAGAAGATAAAAGGAAAAAGATGCATTACTGTGTTACCACGACATTGCATTGTCACCAGACAATGCAGAAATGTTAAGGTTTGATAACAGAAATGCAACCAGATTGAAATCATAAAACTGAACAGCAAATGAGACCACAAAAGGGTAATTATCCAATACAGCAAGGAAGCAGAATTACCTTTATGGTGACATATATGAGAACAGGTAGAAATTCATCTGCTCCTGGATGATCTTCATTTGCTGCAATGGAGGCATTGATCAGTAGGTTATTGATGACCTTGCAACAATTGAGAATGCAGACAAGTTTATCTCTTGGTGCCTTGTACATATTAATCTTTTGCAGCTCTTTCTGCGCAAGCTGCCAGTGGAAGAACAAGAATGGGGTTAGACTTAGAACTTAGGCATCTAGCTGAGTAAGGTTTATCATTCCTGTTAAAGTGTTTAAGATTAAAGAAATCTATCTTCCTACAAGGAGATGTGTCCGTTACCCAAGCTTTCTCTCATTGCATATTATTTTATCTCAAACCTTTCAATATGATTATTTTCCACCCAGAGCGTGGGGAGGATATACCATCTAGATCTCATGGAAAACCAGCCTAATATATGGTATCTAACAAGCTTTCAACTATTCAACCTCATAAAACAGTTTTACTAACATATCCGTCAACATATCAACTAAAAGCCACAAGATGCATACATATCAGCAAATAGAGAACTTTGAACTTATTGGATACTTCTCCTGTAAAATCAACGAGTTTAGATGAGCTAGTGCACAAAAGATAAATTTGACAGCATATCGCTGACATCCAAGAGAAATTAATCATAATCATATTCAAATTCATCTGGTAATAGTTTAAACTTGCTTTTCTTTTCTAGTTCTCAAGGCAATAAATCATGTGCCAACATCTCACTATCGATGGGCTTGGTGTACGTCTGTACTAATCAATGGGTAACATCTACCTATTTGTCATGATGTTGCTTGAAAGTAGAAAATTGAACTGAAAGGACGTCTCACAAAGTAATTCCAGTGATATAACAAGACATTTATTCCCATTCAAAGCATTTTCTCTTTTAACTATATATCCCGTATAAACATGCACAGACCCATAAAATATCTACTGTTTCAACATGATGCATAAACAACACTCCATATAAACATTTAATAATCTGCCATGATGTTTCAGCTAAAAGATAGGGTTGATATTCAATCACCGAAAACCAATTTAATTGCTTACATTCCTTCTTTTGATGACGTTGCTAGTCAATTCATAGATCTTCAATAAGAGAAGTAAATCAGAGGGCCATCCATTTGGTCACGATAGAACTTGTAAAATTTACGAGACAACATTATGCTATGGGTTTAGGAAAATACTGGCTAAGAACTATGGTCTCTTCCTGTCGCTTGGGCTTATTAATATTAATGGAAGACTATTAGAGGAGAAAGTAGAGAAAAAGTGAATATGGATATGTATATTCAGTTATTCAACCTACACCCAAAAAAATTACGCATCCTTACCGGACTCTTGGCAATTTCATACCATGGTGGCATCGTGAACATAAGTTCAGGAATATGTAACAACCCAAACACAGCGCACAGCCGGCTATTGTGGCCATTACAAGTTTAATTCCCAAAAAGAAACTCAACTGGGGAAGTAGTCAACACAGTAGGAAAAATCATTTTAAGTTGATTCTTTTACTCACCAACCACGATGTTTCATTTTGAAAGGTTGGCTTGATATCCAAGTTTTCAGGCCGAACGAATTGTTGAATCAAAGCCATCTTTTCATGAAGTTGCTTGTCAACTTCAACATCTTCCGGAATTGCAGCAAATACGCGAGTAAATAACTTTGTCAAGATATATTTTTCCAGTCCCTGTAATTGAAAGAAGTATAAATATAGCCCTTAGCAAAGTTAAGAAACATTATTTTCCAGTCACTAAATTGGAGGAATATCTCCAGACTCCAGTTGCTAAATTGGAGGAACATCTGAGTGTTAACAAAAGATACGAAAGTTTAGCAAATGTAGAGTTTTTATTTTTGTAAATAACACCTTTTTAATAACTTGAAGAAGTTGTATATACACAAATCTATATAAAAAAAGAGACTAGGAAAAAATGGCTGAGAAAACGATTATCGGAGGAGGGGAAAAGAAACTATCACCCCATGGAGCGAGGGATGCTAACTCTGCTTTGTATAAGAAATAAGCTTTCAAACATGTTTGAATTTGACTCTTTTATTGTTCAGCCAAGCTCAGCAAGCTATTGTTGGGCTGAGATTGAGCAACTGGTTAAATTTACACTGCACTGGATAGTTAATACTTAGTAGTTTAACAACTCTACTCAACTCAATACAAATTTTAAAATGTGTTCACTTTTGGGTTATTTTACATGAGCCAAACTTAGATAAGCTTTTAATGATCCGAGCCCAGACGTACCCAAGTCGTTCAAGCCAATTTATAGCCTGCATCTAGATCATATTCTAAATAGAAGCAAGTTTCCAATAATCAGAAAAAGAGAGAGGAGAATGCCTCAACAATTGCTCGAGCTAGATTTAAAAATAAAGACAAAATTTCGTGGAATATTGGAACTGTGTCCAAAATTGTAGTTATGGTAACATTCTAAATTCACCAGATCTTCAAATCATTGTACAACAGAACTTCAATATATTTGCCACAACTGCAATGATGAATAAACTTGAGACCTATTGCAGATTATGGTCGTGATCATCAAATCACGGAGATTGAAAGACAACATTCTTTTGCAATAGATATGTCATCTAGATATATAAATGAACATGCTTTAAGAGTGTGCACGAGTGCTCACACAAGTGAGTAATAATGTATAAAGAGTAGATAATCAAGGTATCCCCAATGGTAACTCTGCATATGACTAATGTATGTAAAAGAAGTTTAGAATTGATGGGATTCACTGAAAGCCTAAACTATGTATGAGCTCTTCCAAGCCTAGTCCATGAAACTATACTATGTCAGAATTCCCATCCTTTGTATGTGCAATTGTAACCACTGAGAGACCATTTTAAGTTAACAAATTTAACCAAACCAAACAAAAACCAGGTCAAGGAGTAGAAGATACCCAATCTCAAGAAGGAATTCTTAAATTATTAATCTTTTATAATTTCTGTTTTCACCAGATTGTTGCAAATTAGTTTTATAACAAAATACACTTAAACAGTAGCATGAAATCGAAATGTTAGAGGTCGAACACTAATGTTCATTCCATACCATTCCAAATATCGTTTTGATGTGTTTATAGTGAGTCATGAATGTAAAAGAACCAACAACTGAAAAACTACTGAAACTCACTTCACCAGCACTCTCTAGCTCCTCCTCTGAACATCCAGCCCAAAGGGAGTGTGACCTAAATGCCGCTTCCATATTCCCAAGGAACTCCTGCATAGCTGTGCTGTCCCTTTCGGCATCCGGTGTATTATTCAAAAAGGACACTATAAAACTGCAAATAATCCAAATCAAATACTCATAGTGTGTTTTAGAGTAACAAAAAAATAAATAAAAGTACCTAATTGCCAAATAATTAGAAAATTACGTAATAAATTCCAAAAGAAAAAGTGATTTGAGTAATAACACATAAAGCTTCATGCTTGAATAGAAACGACTTGGACAAGTTAATTTCTTTTAATAGTTTGCAAGTGAACAAAGTGATTATGCACTGAAATAACTCAAAATTAATAATTATATGTCCAAGGTGGTAACACTGGTAAGAATTATTGCATCACAAAACTGCAATCGTACAAACTTAAGCTATCCTATCTTGTAGAAGATAGAGAGTAAATGGAAGGAGTCAAGCTTTAAATTCCTGGGCTCATTCAATTCCAAGAAAAAATCATCAAAATCTAAATTTTTTTTTTTAAGTTTCAGCATAGTTGATGCATACATTTATAATTGAACTTACTCTTGAACAAGATATGGACTTACTATTCAACACCAACAATTATTTTTAGCAATAACGTATATGTACCTTACAATATGAACAAAATTGCTATATTAGCTTTTTGGACGTTCATTAAAAATGAAAGATTCAAATTCGTATTAGCAACTAAGGACCTCATTTATTAACATGGATGTTTTTTTTTCTATGAATCGAATGATAATAGCAATAATTACCTTTTAATGGCTTTGACGAAATCGGCAGCGGAGGGGTGGCGCATGCGTTCGAGGAAGTACTGCCACGTTGGAGTGGCAGTCGACGATCCAAAGGCGTCGGAATTCTCCATTATCCTCCGCCGGCAATCCAATCAACGGATGCGATTTGTAAAATTGGGTGTGATGCGAAACACTGCCGATTAATCGGCCACCTGTCACTCTAATTCTAGTCAGTGGTCACTAAGCCCTGCTTGATAACATCTCGGTACGGATAATCCGATTAAAATTGAAAAATTAGTTTATATTATTAATTTTTATAAGACGAGTGAGATTAACAACGGTTATATTTTTAATTTTAATTGGATTTTAATTTCTTCCAAACGATTGGATATTTTGAACGGTGATTTTCAAGGAGAATGGGTGATTAAAAGTAGATAATTTTTTTGGGTTTATTTGTTTGAAATTGAATATATCCATACTATATTAAAAGAGTCAATCCACAAATTACTGTTCATTTGTGAAACATTTTGTCTTCCAATGTTATCCCTCCCAAAATTAACGATTTTCCTCACTTTAGCCCCATTATTTATTATTTATGATCTGATTTTTTGCTACAACAGTCATTTTTGTTGACTAATTCATATTTTGCAATCGTGTTAGAGAAAAATATCTTCTTTTACATGTATGTCAACTGTAACACAAATATTCAATGTCACATTTTTTAAAAAAATAATTTTTGTGCCTTATGAAGCTAATTTGTATAAGAGTCTACGAGTCAAAATACTTCTTATGATACTATAATTTGTAGTTGTACAATAAATTTTAATATAAATATTCAATTTCACATTTTACATTTCTAATTTTATATTATGTTGAAATGTATTAGTGTTAGCACCTAAAAAATCGTGTTAGAGAAAAATA